>CAMPDV010003840.1:0-38206 GCA_946699065.1 Loxodes magnus
TGAAACTCTATCTTCTTTTCTTACTTTACTTCTTCACTTTTCGAAATACTTAGTACTTCTCAAAGAATACTCCTTAAAACTGAAACTCTATCTTCTTTTCTTACTTTACTTCTTCACTTTTCTAAATACTTATTACTTCTCAAATCATACTCCTTTAAACATAAATTCCAACTTCTTTTCTTACTTCACTTCTTCACTTTTCTAAATACTTATTACTTCTCAAAGCATGCTCCTTTAAACTGAAATTCCAACTTCTTTTCTTACTTTACTTCTTCACTGTTTTAAATACTTAATACTTCTCAAAGCATACTCCTTTAAACATAAATTCCAACTTCTTTTCTTACTTTACTTCTTCACTTTTCTAAATACTTAGTACTTCTCAAAGCATACTCCTTTAAACTGAAACTCTATCTTCTTTTCTTACTTTACTTCTTCACTTTTCGAAATACTTATTACTTCTCAAAGCATGCTCCTTTAAATTGAAAATCTATCTTCTTTTCTTACTTCACTTCTTCACTTTTCTAAATACTTAGTACTTCTCAAAGCATACTCCTTAAAACTGAAACTCTATCTTCTTTTCTTACTTCACTTCTTCACTTTTCTAAATACTTATTACTTCTCAAAGCATACTCCTTAAAATTGAAACTCTATCTTCTTTTCTTACTTTACTTCTTCACTTTTCGAAATACTTATTACTTCTCAAAGCATACTCCTTTAAACTGAAATTCCAACTTCTTTTCTTACTTTACTTCTTCACTTTTCGAAATACTTATTACACTCAAAGTATACTCCTTTAAACATAAATTCCAACTTCTTTTCTTACTTCACTTCTTCACTTTTCTAAATACTTATTACTTTTAAAGCATACTCCTTTAAACTGTATTTCTATCTTCTTTTCTTACTTTACTTCTTCACTTTTCGAAATACTTATTACTTCTCAAAGCATACTCCTTTAAACTGAAACTCTTTTTTCTTTTCTTACTTTACTTCTTCACTTTTCTAAATACTTAGTACTTCTCAAAGCATACTCCTTAAAACTGTATTTCTATCTTCTTTTCTTACTTTACTTCTTCACTTTTCATCACTTCTTTTATTTCAAAGCATACTCCTTAAAACTGAAACTCTATCTTCTTTTCTTACTTTACTTCTTCACTTTTCTAAATACTTATTACTTCTCAAAGCATACTCCTTTAAACTGTATTTCTATCTTCTTTTCTTACTTTACTTCTTCACTTTTCTAAATACTTATTACTTCTCAAAGCATACTCCTTTAAACTGAAACTCTTTCTTCTTTTCTTACTTTACTTCTTCACTTTTCGAAATACTTATTACTTCTCAAAGCATACTCCTTAAAATTGAAACTCTATCTTCTTTTCTTACTTCACTTCTTCACTTTTCGAAATACTTAGTACTTCTCAAAGCATACTCCTTTAAACTGAAACTCTTTTTTCTTTTCTTACTTTACTTCTTCACTTTTCTAAATACTTAGTACTTCTCAAAGCATACTTCTTAAAACTGAAATTCTATCTTCTTTTCTTACTTTACTTCTTCACTTTTCGAAATACTTAGTACTTCTCAAAGCATACTTCTTAAAACTGAAACTCTTTTTTCTTTTCTTACTTTACTTCTTCACTTTTCGAAATACTTATTACACTCAAAGTATACTCCTTTAAACTGAAACTCTATCTTCTTTTCTTACTTTACTTCTTCACTTTTCATCACTTCTTTTATTTCAAAGCATACTCCTTTAAACTGTATTTCTATCATCTTTTCTTACTTTACTTCTTCACTTTTCTAAATACTTATTACTTTTAAAGCATACTCCTTTAAACTGTATTTCTATCTTCTTTTCTTACTTTACTTCTTCACTTTTCGAAATACTTATTACTTCTCAAAGCATACTCCTTTAAACTGAAACTCTTTTTTCTTTTCTTACTTTACTTCTTCACTTTTCTAAATACTTAGTACTTCTCAAAGCATACTCCTTAAAACTGTATTTCTATCTTCTTTTCTTACTTTACTTCTTCACTTTTCGAAATACTTAGTACTTCTCAAATCATACTCCTTTAAACTGAAACTCTATCTTCTTTTCTTACTTTACTTCTTCACTTTTCGAAATACTTATTACTTCTCAAAGCATACTCCTTTAAACTGTATTTCTATCTTCTTTTCTTACTTTACTTCTTCACTTTTCTAAATACTTATTACTTCTCAAAGCATACTCCTTTAAACTGAAACTCTTTCTTCTTTTCTTACTTTACTTCTTCACTTTTCTAAATACTTATTACTTCTCAAAGCATACTCCTTTAAACTGAAACTCTTTCTTCTTTTCTTACTTCACTTCTTCACTTTTCGAAATACTTATTACTTCTCAAAGCATACTCCTTTAAACTGAAACTCTTTTTTCTTTTCTTACTTTACTTCTTCACTTTTCGAAATACTTAGTACTTCTCAAAGCATACTTCTTAAAACTGAAATTCTATCTTCTTTTCTTACTTTACTTCTTCACTTTTCGAAATACTTAGTACTTCTCAAAGCATACTCCTTTAAACTGAAACTCTATCTTCTTTTCTTACTTTACTTCTTCACTTTTCGAAATACTTATTACTTCTCAAAGCATGCTCCTTTAAACTGAAACTCTATCTTCTTTTCTTACTTCACTTCTTCACTTTTCTAAATACTTAGTACTTCTCAAAGCATACTCCTTAAAACTGAAACTCTATCTTCTTTTCTTACTTCACTTCTTCACTTTTCTAAATACTTAGTACTTCTCAAAGCATACTCCTTAAAACTGAAATTCTATCTTCTTTTCTTACTTTACTTCTTCACTTTTCGAAATACTTATTACACTCAAAGCATACTCCTTAAAACTGAAACTCTTTCTTCTTTTCATACTTTACTTCTTCACTTTTCGAAATACTTATTACTTCTCAAAGCATGCTCCTTTAAACTGAAACTCTTTCTTCTTTTCTTACTTTACTTCTTCACTTTTCGAAATACTTATTACACTCAAAGTATACTCCTTTAAACATAAATTCCAACTTCTTTTCTTACTTCACTTCTTCACTTTTCTAAATACTTATTACTTCTCAAAGCATACTCCTTTAAACTGAAACTCTATCTTCTTTTCTTACTTTACTTCTTCACTTTTCATCACTTCTTTTATTTCAAAGCATACTCCTTTAAACTGAAACTCTTTCTTCTTTTCTTACTTTACTTCTTCACTTTTCTAAATACTTATTACTTTTAAAGCATACTCCTTTAAACTGTATTTCTATCTTCTTTTCTTACTTTACTTCTTCACTTTTCGAAATACTTATTACTTCTCAAAGCATACTCCTTTAAACTGAAACTCTTTTTTCTTTTCTTACTTTACTTCTTCACTTTTCTAAATACTTATTACTTCTCAAAGCATACTCCTTTAAACATAAATTCCAACTTCTTTTCTTACTTTACTTCTTCACTTTTCATCACTTCTTTTATTTCAAAGCATACTCCTTAAAACTGAAACTCTATCTTCTTTTCTTACTTTACTTCTTCACTTTTCTAAATACTTATTACTTCTCAAAGCATACTCCTTTAAACTGTATTTCTATCTTCTTTTCTTACTTTACTTCTTCACTTTTCTAAATACTTATTACTTCTCAAAGCATACTCCTTTAAACTGAAACTCTTTCTTCTTTTCTTACTTTACTTCTTCACTTTTCGAAATACTTATTACTTCTCAAAGCATACTCCTTTAAACTGAAACTCTTTCTTCTTTTCTTACTTCACTTCTTCACTTTTCGAAATACTTATTACTTCTCAAAGCATACTCCTTTAAACTGAAACTCTTTTTTCTTTTCTTACTTTACTTCTTCACTTTTCTAAATACTTATTACTTCTCAAAGCATACTCCTTAAAATTGAAACTCTATCTTCTTTTCTTACTTTACTTCTTCACTTTTCTAAATACTTATTACTTCTCAAAGCATACTCCTTAAAATTGAAACTCTATCTTCTTTTCTTACTTTACTTATTCGCTTTTCTAAATACTTATTATTTCTATAAGCATACTCCTTAAAACTGAAACTCTATCTTCTTTTCTTACTTCACTTCTTCACTTTTCTAAATACTTAGTACTTCTCAAAGCATACTCCTTAAAATTGAAACTCTATCTTCTTTTCTTACTTTACTTCTTCACTTTTCTAAATACTTATTACTTCTCAAAGCATACTCCTTTAAACTGTATTTCTATCTTCTTTTCTTACTTTACTTCTTCACTTTTCGAAATACTTATTACTTCTCAAAGCATACTCCTTTAAACTGAAATTCCAACTTCTTTTCTTACTTTACTTCTTCACTTTTCGAAATACTTAGTACTTCTCAAAGCATACTCCTTTAAACTGAAACTCTTTTTTCTTTTCTTACTTTACTTCTTCACTTTTCTAAATACTTATTACTTCTCAAAGCATACTCCTTTAAACTGAAACTCTATCTTCTTTTCTTACTTTACTTCTTCACTTTTTTAAATACTTAATACTTCTCAAAGAATACTACTTAAAACTGAAATTCTATCTTCCTTTCTTACTTTACTTCTTCACTTTTTTAAATACTTATTACTTCTCAAAGCATACTTCTTAAAACTGAAACTCTTTCTTCTTTTCTTACTTTACTTCTTCACTTTTCGAAATACTTATTACTTCTCAAAGCATACTCCTTTAAACTGAAACTCTTTTTTCTTTTCTTACTTTACTTCTTCACTTTTCGAAATACTTATTACACTCAAAGTATACTCCTTTAAACATAAATTCCAACTTCTTTTCTTACTTCACTTCTTCACTTTTCTAAATACTTATTACTTCTCAAATCATACTTCTTAAAACTGAAATTCCAACTTCTTTTCTTACTTTACTTCTTCACTTTTCTAAATACTTATTACTTCTCAAAGCATACTCCTTTAAACATAAATTCCAACTTCTTTTCTTACTTTACTTCTTCACTTTTCGAAATACTTATTACTTCTCAAATCATACTCCTTTAAACTGAAATTCTATCTTCTTTTCTTACTTTACTTCTTCACTGTTTTAAATACTTAATACTTCTCAAAGCATACTACTTAAAACTGAAATTCTATCTTCTTTTCTTACTTTACTTCTTCACTTTTCTAAATACTAATTACTTCTCAAAGCATACTCCTTAAAACATAAATTCCAACTTCTTTTCTTACTTTACTTCTTCACTTTTCTAAATACTAAGTACTTCTCAAAGTATACTCCTTTAAACATAAATTCCAACTTCTTTTCTTACTTCACTTCTTCACTTTTCGAAATACTTATTACACTCAAAGCATACTCCTTTAAACTGAAATTCCAACTTCTTTTCTTACTTTACTTCTTCACTTTTCGAAATACTTATTACACTCAAAGTATACTCCTTTAAACATAAATTCCAACTTCTTTTCTTACTTTACTTCTTCACTTTTCTAAATACTTATTACTTCTCAAAGCATACTCCTTTAAACATAAATTCCAACTTCTTTTCTTACTTTACTTCTTCACTTTTCGAAATACTTATTACTTCTCAAAGCATACTCCTTTAAACTGAAACTCTATCTTCTTTTCTTACTTTACTTCTTCACTTTTCTAAATACTTATTACTTCTCAAATCATACTTCTTAAAACTGAAATTCCAACTTCTTTTCTTACTTTACTTCTTCACTTTTCGAAATACTTATTACTTCTCAAAGCATACTCCTTTAAACTGAAACTCTATCTTCTTTTCTTACTTTACTTCTTCACTTTTCTAAATACTTATTACTTCTCAAAGCATACTCCTTTAAACATAAATTCCAACTTCTTTTCTTACTTTACTTCTTCACTTTTCGAAATACTTATTACTTCTCAAAGCATACTCCTTTAAACTGAAACTCTATCTTCTTTTCTTACTTTACTTCTTCACTTTTCGAAATACTTATTACTTCTCAAATCATACTCCTTTAAACTGAAATTCTATCTTCTTTTCTTACTTTACTTCTTCACTGTTTTAAATACTTATTACTTCTCAAAGCATACTCCTTAAAACATAAATTCCAACTTCTTTTCTTACTTCACTTCTTCACTTTTCTAAATACATAGTACTTCTCAAAGCATACTCCTTTAAACTGAAACTCTATCATTTTTCTTACTTCACTTCTTCACTTTTCTAAATACATAGTACTTCTCAAAGCATACTCCTTAAAACATAAATTCCAACTTCTTTTCTTACTTCACTTCTTCACTTTTCGAAATACTTATTACACTCAAAGCATACTCCTTTAAACTGAAATTCCAACTTCTTTTCTTACTTTACTTCTTCACTTTTCGAAATACTTATTACACTCAAAGTATACTCCTTTAAACATAAATTCCAACTTCTTTTCTTACTTTACTTCTTCACTTTTCTAAATACTTATTACTTCTCAAAGCATACTCCTTTAAACATAAATTCCAACTTCTTTTCTTACTTTACTTCTTCACTTTTCGAAATACTTATTACTTCTCAAAGCATACTCCTTTAAACTGAAACTCTATCTTCTTTTCTTACTTTACTTCTTCACTTTTCTAAATACTTATTACTTCTCAAATCATACTTCTTAAAACTGAAATTCCAACTTCTTTTCTTACTTTACTTCTTCACTTTTCGAAATACTTATTACTTCTCAAAGCATACTCCTTTAAACTGAAACTCTATCTTCTTTTCTTACTTTACTTCTTCACTTTTCTAAATACTTATTACTTCTCAAAGCATACTCCTTTAAACATAAATTCCAACTTCTTTTCTTACTTTACTTCTTCACTTTTCGAAATACTTATTACTTCTCAAAGCATACTCCTTTAAACTGAAACTCTATCTTCTTTTCTTACTTTACTTCTTCACTTTTCTAAATACTTAGTACTTCTCAAAGCATACTCCTTTAAACATAAATTCCAACTTCTTTTCTTACTTTACTTCTTCACTTTTCGAAATACTTATTACTTCTCAAAGCATACTCCTTTAAACTGAAACTCTTTCTTCTTTTCTTACTTTACTTCTTCACTTTTCGAAATACTTATTACTTCTCAAAGCATACTCCTTTAAACTGAAACTCTTTTTTCTTTTCTTACTTTACTTCTTCACTTTTCTAAATACTTATTACTTCTCAAAGCATACTCCTTAAAATTGAAACTCTATCTTCTTTTCTTACTTTACTTCTTCACTTTTCTAAATACTTATTACTTCTCAAAGCATACTCCTTAAAATTGAAACTCTATCTTCTTTTCTTACTTTACTTATTCGCTTTTCTAAATACTTATTATTTCTATAAGCATACTCCTTAAAACTGAAACTCTATCTTCTTTTCTTACTTCACTTCTTCACTTTTCTAAATACTTAGTACTTCTCAAAGCATACTCCTTAAAATTGAAACTCTATCTTCTTTTCTTACTTTACTTCTTCACTTTTCTAAATACTTATTACTTCTCAAAGCATACTCCTTTAAACTGTATTTCTATCTTCTTTTCTTACTTTACTTCTTCACTTTTCGAAATACTTATTACTTCTCAAAGCATACTCCTTTAAACTGAAATTCCAACTTCTTTTCTTACTTTACTTCTTCACTTTTCGAAATACTTAGTACTTCTCAAAGCATACTCCTTTAAACTGAAACTCTTTTTTCTTTTCTTACTTTACTTCTTCACTTTTCTAAATACTTATTACTTCTCAAAGCATACTCCTTTAAACTGAAACTCTATCTTCTTTTCTTACTTTACTTCTTCACTTTTTTAAATACTTAATACTTCTCAAAGAATACTACTTAAAACTGAAATTCTATCTTCCTTTCTTACTTTACTTCTTCACTTTTTTAAATACTTATTACTTCTCAAAGCATACTTCTTAAAACTGAAACTCTTTCTTCTTTTCTTACTTTACTTCTTCACTTTTCGAAATACTTATTACTTCTCAAAGCATACTCCTTTAAACTGAAACTCTTTTTTCTTTTCTTACTTTACTTCTTCACTTTTCGAAATACTTATTACACTCAAAGTATACTCCTTTAAACATAAATTCCAACTTCTTTTCTTACTTCACTTCTTCACTTTTCTAAATACTTATTACTTCTCAAATCATACTTCTTAAAACTGAAATTCCAACTTCTTTTCTTACTTTACTTCTTCACTTTTCTAAATACTTATTACTTCTCAAAGCATACTCCTTTAAACATAAATTCCAACTTCTTTTCTTACTTTACTTCTTCACTTTTCGAAATACTTATTACTTCTCAAATCATACTCCTTTAAACTGAAATTCTATCTTCTTTTCTTACTTTACTTCTTCACTGTTTTAAATACTTAATACTTCTCAAAGCATACTACTTAAAACTGAAATTCTATCTTCTTTTCTTACTTTACTTCTTCACTTTTCTAAATACTAATTACTTCTCAAAGCATACTCCTTAAAACATAAATTCCAACTTCTTTTCTTACTTTACTTCTTCACTTTTCTAAATACTAAGTACTTCTCAAAGTATACTCCTTTAAACATAAATTCCAACTTCTTTTCTTACTTCACTTCTTCACTTTTCGAAATACTTATTACACTCAAAGCATACTCCTTTAAACTGAAATTCCAACTTCTTTTCTTACTTTACTTCTTCACTTTTCGAAATACTTATTACACTCAAAGTATACTCCTTTAAACATAAATTCCAACTTCTTTTCTTACTTTACTTCTTCACTTTTCTAAATACTTATTACTTCTCAAAGCATACTCCTTTAAACATAAATTCCAACTTCTTTTCTTACTTTACTTCTTCACTTTTCGAAATACTTATTACTTCTCAAAGCATACTCCTTTAAACTGAAACTCTATCTTCTTTTCTTACTTTACTTCTTCACTTTTCTAAATACTTATTACTTCTCAAATCATACTTCTTAAAACTGAAATTCCAACTTCTTTTCTTACTTTACTTCTTCACTTTTCGAAATACTTATTACTTCTCAAAGCATACTCCTTTAAACTGAAACTCTATCTTCTTTTCTTACTTTACTTCTTCACTTTTCTAAATACTTATTACTTCTCAAAGCATACTCCTTTAAACATAAATTCCAACTTCTTTTCTTACTTTACTTCTTCACTTTTCGAAATACTTATTACTTCTCAAAGCATACTCCTTTAAACTGAAACTCTATCTTCTTTTCTTACTTTACTTCTTCACTTTTCTAAATACTTAGTACTTCTCAAAGCATACTCCTTTAAACATAAATTCCAACTTCTTTTCTTACTTTACTTCTTCACTTTTCGAAATACTTATTACTTCTCAAAGCATACTCCTTTAAACTGAAACTCTTTCTTCTTTTCTTACTTTACTTCTTCACTTTTTTAAATACTTAATACTTCTCAAAGAATACTACTTAAAACTGAAATTCTTTTTTCTTTTCTTACTTTACTTCTTCACTTTTCTAAATACTTATTACTTCTCAAAGCATACTCCTTAAAATTGAAACTCTATCTTCTTTTCTTACTTTACTTCTTCACTTTTCTAAATACTTATTACTTCTCAAAGCATACTCCTTAAAATTGAAACTCTATCTTCTTTTCTTACTTTACTTATTCGCTTTTCTAAATACTTATTATTTCTATAAGCATACTCCTTAAAACTGAAACTCTATCTTCTTTTCTTACTTCACTTCTTCACTTTTCTAAATACTTAGTACTTCTCAAAGCATACTCCTTAAAATTGAAACTCTATCTTCTTTTCTTACTTTACTTCTTCACTTTTCTAAATACTTATTACTTCTCAAAGCATACTCCTTTAAACTGTATTTCTATCTTCTTTTCTTACTTTACTTCTTCACTTTTCGAAATACTTATTACTTCTCAAAGCATACTCCTTTAAACTGAAATTCCAACTTCTTTTCTTACTTTACTTCTTCACTTTTCGAAATACTTAGTACTTCTCAAAGCATACTCCTTTAAACTGAAACTCTTTTTTCTTTTCTTACTTTACTTCTTCACTTTTCTAAATACTTATTACTTCTCAAAGCATACTCCTTTAAACTGAAACTCTATCTTCTTTTCTTACTTTACTTCTTCACTTTTTTAAATACTTAATACTTCTCAAAGAATACTACTTAAAACTGAAATTCTATCTTCCTTTCTTACTTTACTTCTTCACTTTTTTAAATACTTATTACTTCTCAAAGCATACTTCTTAAAACTGAAACTCTTTCTTCTTTTCTTACTTTACTTCTTCACTTTTCGAAATACTTATTACTTCTCAAAGCATACTCCTTTAAACTGAAACTCTTTTTTCTTTTCTTACTTTACTTCTTCACTTTTCGAAATACTTATTACACTCAAAGTATACTCCTTTAAACATAAATTCCAACTTCTTTTCTTACTTCACTTCTTCACTTTTCTAAATACTTATTACTTCTCAAATCATACTTCTTAAAACTGAAATTCCAACTTCTTTTCTTACTTTACTTCTTCACTTTTCTAAATACTTATTACTTCTCAAAGCATACTCCTTTAAACATAAATTCCAACTTCTTTTCTTACTTTACTTCTTCACTTTTCGAAATACTTATTACACTCAAAGTATACTCCTTTAAACTGAAATTCTATCTTCTTTTCTTACTTTACTTCTTCACTGTTTTAAATACTTAATACTTCTCAAAGCATACTACTTAAAACTGAAATTCTATCTTCTTTTCTTACTTTACTTCTTCACTTTTCTAAATACTAATTACTTCTCAAAGCATACTCCTTAAAACATAAATTCCAACTTCTTTTCTTACTTCACTTCTTCACTTTTCTAAATACTAAGTACTTCTCAAAGTATACTCCTTTAAACATAAATTCCAACTTCTTTTCTTACTTCACTTCTTCACTTTTCGAAATACTTATTACACTCAAAGCATACTCCTTTAAACTGTATTTCTATCTTCTTTTCTTACTTTACTTCTTCACTTTTCTAAATACTTATTACTTCTCAAAGCATACTCCTTTAAACTGAAACTCTTTCTTCTTTTCTTACTTTACTTCTTCACTTTTCTAAATACTTATTACTTCTCAAAGCATACTCCTTTAAACTGAAACTCTTTCTTCTTTTCTTACTTTACTTCTTCACTTTTCGAAATACTTATTACTTCTCAAAGCATACTCCTTTAAACTGAAACTCTTTCTTCTTTTCTTACTTCACTTCTTCACTTTTCGAAATACTTATTACTTCTCAAAGCATACTCCTTTAAACTGAAACTCTTTTTTCTTTTCTTACTTTACTTCTTCACTTTTCTAAATACTTATTACTTCTCAAAGCATACTCCTTAAAATTGAAACTCTATCTTCTTTTCTTACTTTACTTCTTCACTTTTCTAAATACTTATTACTTCTCAAAGCATACTCCTTAAAATTGAAACTCTATCTTCTTTTCTTACTTTACTTATTCGCTTTTCTAAATACTTATTATTTCTATAAGCATACTCCTTAAAACTGAAACTCTATCTTCTTTTCTTACTTCACTTCTTCACTTTTCTAAATACTTAGTACTTCTCAAAGCATACTCCTTAAAATTGAAACTCTATCTTCTTTTCTTACTTTACTTCTTCACTTTTCTAAATACTTATTACTTCTCAAAGCATACTCCTTTAAACTGTATTTCTATCTTCTTTTCTTACTTTACTTCTTCACTTTTCGAAATACTTATTACTTCTCAAAGCATACTCCTTTAAACTGAAATTCCAACTTCTTTTCTTACTTTACTTCTTCACTTTTCGAAATACTTAGTACTTCTCAAAGCATACTCCTTTAAACTGAAACTCTTTTTTCTTTTCTTACTTTACTTCTTCACTTTTCTAAATACTTATTACTTCTCAAAGCATACTCCTTTAAACTGAAACTCTATCTTCTTTTCTTACTTTACTTCTTCACTTTTTTAAATACTTAATACTTCTCAAAGAATACTACTTAAAACTGAAATTCTATCTTCCTTTCTTACTTTACTTCTTCACTTTTTTAAATACTTATTACTTCTCAAAGCATACTTCTTAAAACTGAAACTCTTTCTTCTTTTCTTACTTTACTTCTTCACTTTTCGAAATACTTATTACTTCTCAAAGCATACTCCTTTAAACTGAAACTCTTTTTTCTTTTCTTACTTTACTTCTTCACTTTTCGAAATACTTATTACACTCAAAGTATACTCCTTTAAACATAAATTCCAACTTCTTTTCTTACTTCACTTCTTCACTTTTCTAAATACTTATTACTTCTCAAATCATACTTCTTAAAACTGAAATTCCAACTTCTTTTCTTACTTTACTTCTTCACTTTTCTAAATACTTATTACTTCTCAAAGCATACTCCTTTAAACATAAATTCCAACTTCTTTTCTTACTTTACTTCTTCACTTTTCGAAATACTTATTACACTCAAAGTATACTCCTTTAAACTGAAATTCTATCTTCTTTTCTTACTTTACTTCTTCACTGTTTTAAATACTTAATACTTCTCAAAGCATACTACTTAAAACTGAAATTCTATCTTCTTTTCTTACTTTACTTCTTCACTTTTCTAAATACTAATTACTTCTCAAAGCATACTCCTTAAAACATAAATTCCAACTTCTTTTCTTACTTCACTTCTTCACTTTTCTAAATACTAAGTACTTCTCAAAGTATACTCCTTTAAACATAAATTCCAACTTCTTTTCTTACTTCACTTCTTCACTTTTCGAAATACTTATTACACTCAAAGCATACTCCTTTAAACTGTATTTCTATCTTCTTTTCTTACTTTACTTCTTCACTTTTCTAAATACTTATTACTTCTCAAAGCATACTCCTTTAAACTGAAACTCTTTCTTCTTTTCTTACTTTACTTCTTCACTTTTCTAAATACTTATTACTTCTCAAAGCATACTCCTTTAAACTGAAACTCTTTCTTCTTTTCTTACTTTACTTCTTCACTTTTCGAAATACTTATTACTTCTCAAAGCATACTCCTTTAAACTGAAACTCTTTCTTCTTTTCTTACTTCACTTCTTCACTTTTCGAAATACTTATTACTTCTCAAAGCATACTCCTTTAAACTGAAACTCTTTTTTCTTTTCTTACTTTACTTCTTCACTTTTCTAAATACTTATTACTTCTCAAAGCATACTCCTTAAAATTGAAACTCTATCTTCTTTTCTTACTTTACTTCTTCACTTTTCTAAATACTTATTACTTCTCAAAGCATACTCCTTAAAATTGAAACTCTATCTTCTTTTCTTACTTTACTTATTCGCTTTTCTAAATACTTATTATTTCTATAAGCATACTCCTTAAAACTGAAACTCTATCTTCTTTTCTTACTTCACTTCTTCACTTTTCTAAATACTTAGTACTTCTCAAAGCATACTCCTTAAAATTGAAACTCTATCTTCTTTTCTTACTTTACTTCTTCACTTTTCTAAATACTTATTACTTCTCAAAGCATACTCCTTTAAACTGTATTTCTATCTTCTTTTCTTACTTTACTTCTTCACTTTTCGAAATACTTATTACTTCTCAAAGCATACTCCTTTAAACTGAAATTCCAACTTCTTTTCTTACTTTACTTCTTCACTTTTCGAAATACTTATTACTTCTCAAAGCATACTCCTTTAAACATAAATTCCAACTTCTTTTCTTACTTTACTTCTTCACTTTTCGAAATACTTATTACTTCTCAAAGCATACTCCTTTAAACTGAAACTCTATCTTCTTTTCTTACTTTACTTCTTCACTTTTTTAAATACTTAATACTTCTCAAAGAATACTACTTAAAACTGAAATTCTATCTTCCTTTCTTACTTTACTTCTTCACTTTTTTAAATACTTATTACTTCTCAAAGCATACTTCTTAAAACTGAAACTCTTTCTTCTTTTCTTACTTTACTTCTTCACTTTTCGAAATACTTATTACTTCTCAAAGCATACTCCTTTAAACTGAAACTCTTTTTTCTTTTCTTACTTTACTTCTTCACTTTTCGAAATACTTATTACACTCAAAGTATACTCCTTTAAACATAAATTCCAACTTCTTTTCTTACTTCACTTCTTCACTTTTCTAAATACTTATTACTTCTCAAATCATACTTCTTAAAACTGAAATTCCAACTTCTTTTCTTACTTTACTTCTTCACTTTTCTAAATACTTATTACTTCTCAAAGCATACTCCTTAAAACTGAAACTCTATCTTCTTTTCTTACTTTACTTCTTCACTTTTCTAAATACTTAGTACTTCTCAAAGCATACTCCTTAAAACTGTATTTCTATCTTCTTTTCTTACTTTACTTCTTCACTTTTCGAAATACTTATTACTTCTCAAAGCATACTCCTTTAAACATAAATTCCAACTTCTTTTCTTACTTTACTTCTTCACTTTTCTAAATACTTAGTACTTCTCAAAGCATACTCCTTAAAACATAAATTCCAACTTCTTTTCTTACTTTACTTCTTCACTTTTCTAAATACTAAGTACTTCTCAAAGTATACTCCTTTAAACATAAATTCCAACTTCTTTTCTTACTTCACTTCTTCACTTTTCTAAATACTTATTACACTCAAAGCATACTCCTTTAAACTGAAATTCCAACTTCTTTTCTTACTTTACTTCTTCACTTTTCTAAATACTTATTACACTCAAAGTATACTCCTTTAAACATAAATTCCAACTTCTTTTCTTACTTTACTTCTTCACTTTTCTAAATACTTATTACTTCTCAAAGCATACTCCTTTAAACATAAATTCCAACTTCTTTTCTTACTTTACTTCTTCACTTTTCGAAATACTTATTACTTCTCAAAGCATACTCCTTTAAACTGAAACTCTATCTTCTTTTCTTACTTTACTTCTTCACTTTTCTAAATACTTATTACTTCTCAAATCATACTTCTTAAAACTGAAATTCCAACTTCTTTTCTTACTTTACTTCTTCACTTTTCTAAATACTTATTACTTCTCAAATCATACTTCTTAAAACTGAAATTCCAACTTCTTTTCTTACTTTACTTCTTCACTTTTCTAAATACTTATTACTTCTCAAAGCATACTCCTTTAAACATAAATTCCAACTTCTTTTCTTACTTTACTTCTTCACTTTTCGAAATACTTATTACTTCTCAAAGCATACTCCTTAAAACTGAAACTCTATCTTCTTTTCTTACTTTACTTCTTCACTTTTCTAAATACTTAGTACTTCTCAAAGCATACTCCTTTAAACTGAAACTCTTTCTTCTTTTCTTACTTTACTTCTTCACTTTTCTAAATACTTATTACTTCTCAAAGCATACTCCTTTAAACTGAAACTCTTTCTTCTTTTCTTACTTCACTTCTTCACTTTTCGAAATACTTATTACTTCTCAAAGCATACTCCTTTAAACTGAAACTCTTTTTTCTTTTCTTACTTTACTTCTTCACTTTTCTAAATACTTATTACTTCTCAAAGCATACTCCTTTAAACATAAATTCCAACTTCTTTTCTTACTTTACTTCTTCACTTTTCGAAATACTTATTACTTCTCAAAGCATACTCCTTAAAATTGAAACTCTATCTTCTTTTCTTACTTTACTTATTCGCTTTTCTAAATACTTATTATTTCTATAAGCATACTCCTTAAAACTGAAACTCTATCTTCTTTTCTTACTTCACTTCTTCACTTTTCTAAATACTTAGTACTTCTCAAAGCATACTCCTTAAAATTGAAACTCTATCTTCTTTTCTTACTTTACTTCTTCACTTTTCTAAATACTTATTACTTCTCAAAGCATACTCCTTTAAACTGTATTTCTATCTTCTTTTCTTACTTTACTTCTTCACTTTTCGAAATACTTATTACTTCTCAAAGCATACTCCTTTAAACTGAAATTCCAACTTCTTTTCTTACTTTACTTCTTCACTTTTCGAAATACTTAGTACTTCTCAAAGCATACTCCTTTAAACTGAAACTCTTTTTTCTTTTCTTACTTTACTTCTTCACTTTTCTAAATACTTATTACTTCTCAAAGCATACTCCTTTAAACTGAAACTCTATCTTCTTTTCTTACTTTACTTCTTCACTTTTTTAAATACTTAATACTTCTCAAAGAATACTACTTAAAACTGAAATTCTATCTTCCTTTCTTACTTTACTTCTTCACTTTTTTAAATACTTATTACTTCTCAAAGCATACTTCTTAAAACTGAAACTCTTTCTTCTTTTCTTACTTTACTTCTTCACTTTTCGAAATACTTATTACTTCTCAAAGCATACTCCTTTAAACTGAAACTCTTTTTTCTTTTCTTACTTTACTTCTTCACTTTTCGAAATACTTATTACACTCAAAGCATACTCCTTAAAACATAAATTCCAACTTCTTTTCTTACTTCACTTCTTCACTTTTCTAAATACTTATTACTTCTCAAATCATACTTCTTAAAACTGAAATTCTATCTTCTTTTCTTACTTTACTTCTTCACTGTTTTAAATACTTAATACTTCTCAAAGCATACTACTTAAAACTGAAATTCTATCTTCTTTTCTTACTTTACTTCTTCACTTTTCTAAATACTAATTACTTCTCAAAGCATACTCCTTAAAACATAAATTCCAACTTCTTTTCTTACTTCACTTCTTCACTTTTCTAAATACTAAGTACTTCTCAAAGTATACTCCTTTAAACATAAATTCCAACTTCTTTTCTTACTTCACTTCTTCACTTTTCGAAATACTTATTACACTCAAAGCATACTCCTTTAAACTGAAATTCCAACTTCTTTTCTTACTTTACTTCTTCACTTTTCGAAATACTTATTACACTCAAAGTATACTCCTTTAAACATAAATTCCAACTTCTTTTCTTACTTTACTTCTTCACTTTTCTAAATACTTATTACTTCTCAAAGCATACTCCTTTAAACATAAATTCCAACTTCTTTTCTTACTTTACTTCTTCACTTTTCGAAATACTTATTACTTCTCAAAGCATACTCCTTTAAACTGAAACTCTATCTTCTTTTCTTACTTTACTTCTTCACTTTTCTAAATACTTATTACTTCTCAAATCATACTTCTTAAAACTGAAATTCCAACTTCTTTTCTTACTTTACTTCTTCACTTTTCGAAATACTTATTACTTCTCAAAGCATACTCCTTTAAACTGAAACTCTATCTTCTTTTCTTACTTTACTTCTTCACTTTTCTAAATACTTATTACTTCTCAAAGCATACTCCTTTAAACATAAATTCCAACTTCTTTTCTTACTTTACTTCTTCACTTTTCATCACTTCTTTTATTTCAAAGCATACTCCTTAAAACTAAAATTCTTTCTTCTTTTCTTACTTTACTTCTTCACTTTTCGAAATACTTAGTACTTCTCAAAGCATACTCCTTAAAACATAAATTCCAACTTCTTTTCTTACTTTACTTCTTCACTTTTCTAAATACTTATTACTTCTCAAAGCATACTCCTTTAAACTGAAACTCTATCTTCTTTTCTTACTTCACTTCTTCACTTTTCGAAATACTTATTACTTCTCAAAGCATACTCCTTTAAACTGAAACTCTTTTTTCTTTTCTTACTTTACTTCTTCACTTTTCTAAATACTAAGTACTTCTCAAAGTATACTCCTTTAAACATAAATTCCAACTTCTTTTCTTACTTCACTTCTTCACTTTTCTAAATACTTCTTACTTCTCAAATCATACTTCTTAAAACTGAAACTCTTTCTTCTTTTCTTACTTTACTTCTTCACTTTTCGAAATACTTATTACTTCTCAAAGCATACTCCTTTAAACTGAAACTCTTTTTTCTTTTCTTACTTTACTTCTTCACTTTTCGAAATACTTATTACACTCAAAGTATACTCCTTTAAACATAAATTCCAACTTCTTTTCTTACTTCACTTCTTCACTTTTCTAAATACTTATTACTTCTCAAATCATACTTCTTAAAACTGAAATTCCAACTTCTTTTCTTACTTTACTTCTTCACTTTTCTAAATACTTATTACTTCTCAAAGCATACTCCTTTAAACATAAATTCCAACTTCTTTTCTTACTTTACTTCTTCACTTTTCGAAATACTTATTACTTCTCAAATCATACTCCTTTAAACTGAAATTCTATCTTCTTTTCTTACTTTACTTCTTCACTGTTTTAAATACTTAATACTTCTCAAAGCATACTACTTAAAACTGAAATTCTATCTTCTTTTCTTACTTTACTTCTTCACTTTTCTAAATACTAATTACTTCTCAAAGCATACTCCTTAAAACATAAATTCCAACTTCTTTTCTTACTTCACTTCTTCACTTTTCTAAATACTAAGTACTTCTCAAAGTATACTCCTTTAAACATAAATTCCAACTTCTTTTCTTACTTCACTTCTTCACTTTTCGAAATACTTATTACACTCAAAGCATACTCCTTTAAACTGAAATTCCAACTTCTTTTCTTACTTTACTTCTTCACTTTTCGAAATACTTATTACACTCAAAGTATACTCCTTTAAACATAAATTCCAACTTCTTTTCTTACTTTACTTCTTCACTTTTCTAAATACTTATTACTTCTCAAAGCATACTCCTTAAAACTGAAATTCTATCTTCTTTTCTTACTTTACTTACTCACTTTTCTAAATACTTATTACTTCTCAAAGCATACTCCTTAAAACTGAAACTCTATCTTCTTTTCTTACTTTACTTCTTCACTTTTCTAAATACTTAGTACTTCTCAAAGCATACTCCTTAAAACTGAAACTCTATCTTCTTTTCTTACTTTACTTCTTCACTTTTCGAAATACTTATTACTTCTCAAAGCATACTCCTTTAAACTGAAACTCTTTTTTCTTTTCTTACTTTACTTCTTCACTTTTCTAAATACTAAGTACTTCTCAAAGTATACTCCTTTAAACATAAATTCCAACTTCTTTTCTTACTTCACTTCTTCACTTTTCTAAATACTTCTTACTTCTCAAATCATACTTCTTAAAACTGAAACTCTTTCTTCTTTTCTTACTTTACTTCTTCACTTTTCGAAATACTTATTACTTCTCAAAGCATACTCCTTTAAACATAAATTCCAACTTCTTTTCTTACTTTACTTCTTCACTTTTCGAAATACTTATTACTTCTCAAAGCATACTCCTTAAAACATAAATTCCAACTTCTTTTCTTACTTCACTTCTTCACTTTTCTAAATACTTATTACTTCTCAAATCATACTTCTTAAAACTGAAATTCCAACTTCTTTTCTTACTTTACTTCTTCACTTTTCTAAATACTTATTACTTCTCAAAGCATACTCCTTTAAACTGAAACTCTATCTTCTTTTCTTACTTCACTTCTTCACTTTTCTAAATACTTATTACTTCTCAAATCATACTTCTTAAAACTGAAATTCCAACTTCTTTTCTTACTTTACTTCTTCACTTTTCTAAATACTTATTACTTCTCAAAGCATACTCCTTTAAACATAAATTCCAACTTCTTTTCTTACTTCACTTCTTCACTTTTCGAAATACTTAGTACTTCTCAAAGCATACTCCTTTAAACTGAAACTCTATCTTCTTTTCTTACTTTACTTCTTCACTTTTCTAAATACTTATTACTTCTCAAAGCATACTCCTTTAAACATAAATTCCAACTTCTTTTCTTACTTCACTTCTTCACTTTTCGAAATACTTATTACTTCTCAAAGCATACTCCTTTAAACTGAAACTCTATCTTCTTTTCTTACTTTACTTCTTCACTTTTCTAAATACTTATTATTTCTCAAAGCATACTCCTTTAAACTGAAACTCTTTCTTCTTTTCTTACTTTACTTCTTCACTTTTCGAAATACTTATTACTTCTCAAAGCATACTCCTTTAAACTGAAACTCTATCTTCTTTTCTTACTTTACTTCTTCACTTTTCTAAATACTTAGTACTTCTCAAAGCATACTCCTTTAAACATAAATTCCAACTTCTTTTCTTACTTTACTTCTTCACTTTTCGAAATACTTATTACTTCTCAAAGCATACTCCTTTAAACTGAAACTCTATCTTTTTTTCTTACTTTACTTCTTCACTTTTCATCACTTCTTTTATTTCAAAGCATACTCCTTAAAACTGAAACTCTATCTTCTTTTCTTACTTTACTTCTTCTCTTTACTAAATACTTATTACTTTTAAAGCATACTCCTTTAAACTGTATTTCTATCTTCTTTTCTTACTTTACTTCTTCACTTTTCTAAATACTTATTACTTCTCAAAGCATACTCCTTAAAACTGAAACTCTATCTTCTTTTCTTACTTTACTTCTTCACTTTTCATCACTTCTTTTATTTCAAAGCATACTCCTTTAAACTGTATTTCTATCATCTTTTCTTACTTTACTTCTTCACTTTTCTAAATACTTATTACTTATAAAGCATACTCCTTTAAACTGTATTTCTATCTTCTTTTCTTACTTTACTTCTTCACTTTTCTAAATACTTATTACTTCTCAAAGCATACTCCTTTAAACATAAATTCCAACTTCTTTTCTTACTTCACTTCTTCACTTTTCTAAATACTTATTACTTCTCAAAGCATACTCCTTTAAACTGAAACTCTATCTTCTTTTCTTACTTTACTTCTTCACTTTTCTAAATACTTATTACTTCTCAAAGCATACTCCTTAAAACTGAAACTCTATATTTTTTTCTTACTTTACTTCTTCACTTTTCTAAATACTTATTACTTCTCAAAGCATACTCCTTTAAACATAAATTCCAACTTCTTTTCTTACTTCACTTCTTCACTTTTCTAAATACTTCTTACTTCTCAAATCATACTTCTTAAAACTGAAACTCTTTCTTCTTTTCTTACTTTACTTCTTCACTTTTCTAAATACTTATTACTTCTCAAAGCATACTCCTTTAAACTGAAACTCTTTCTTCTTTTCTTACTTCACTTCTTCACTTTTCGAAATACTTATTACTTCTCAAAGCATACTCCTTTAAACTGAAACTCTTTTTTCTTTTCTTACTTTACTTCTTCACTTTTCTAAATACTTATTACTTCTCAAAGCATACTCCTTAAAATTGAAACTCTATCTTCTTTTCTTACTTTACTTCTTCACTTTTCGAAATACTTATTACTTCTCAAAGCATACTCCTTAAAATTGAAACTCTATCTTCTTTTCTTACTTTACTTATTCACTTTTCTAAATACTTATTACTTCTCAAAGCATACTCCTTAAAATTGAAACTCTATCTTCTTTTCTTACTTTACTTCTTCACTTTTCATCACTTCTTTTATTTCAAAGCATACTCCTTAAAACATAAATTCCAACTTCTTTTCTTACTTTAATTCTTCACTTTTCAAAGTACTTATTAGTTCTATAAGCATACTCCTTAAAACTGAAATTCTATCTTCTTTTCTTACTTTACTTCTTCACTTTTCGAAATACTTAGTACTTCTCAAAGCATACTCCTTAAAACATAAATTCTATCTTCTTTTCTTACTTCACTTCTTCACTTTTCGAAATACTTATTACTTATAAAGCATACTCCTTAAAACTGAAACTCTATATTTTTTTCTTACTTTACTTCTTCACTTTTCTAAATACTTATTACTTCTCAAAGCATACTCCTTTAAACATAAATTCCAACTTCTTTTCCTACTTTACTTCTTCACTTTTCGAAATACTTATTACTTCTCAAAGCATACTCCTTTAAACTGAAACTCTTTTTTCTTTTCTTACTTTACTTCTTCACTTTTCTAAATACTAAGTACTTCTCAAAGCATACTCCTTTAAACATAAATTCCAACTTCTTTTCCTACTTTACTTCTTCACTTTTCGAAATACTTATTACTTCTCAAAGCATACTCCTTTAAACTGTATTTCTATCTTCTTTTCTTACTTTACTTCTTCACTTTTCGAAATACTTATTACTTCTCAAAGCATACTCCTTAAAACTGAAACTCTATCTTCTTTTCTTACTTTACTTCTTCACTTTTCTAAATACTTAGTACTTCTCAAAGCATACTCCTTAAAACTGTATTTCTATCTTCTTTTCTTACTTTACTTCTTCACTTTTCGAAATACTTATTACTTCTCAAAGCATACTCCTTTAAACATAAATTCCAACTTCTTTTCTTACTTTACTTCTTCACTTTTCTAAATACTTAGTACTTCTCAAAGCATACTCCTTTAAACATAAATTCCAACTTCTTTTCTTACTTCACTTCTTCACTTTTCGAAATACTTATTACTTCTCAAAGCATACTCCTTAAAACTGAAACTCTATCTTCTTTTCTTACTTTACTTCTTCACTTTTCTAAATACTTATTACTTCTCAAATCATACTTCTTAAAACTGTATTTCTATCTTCTTTTCTTACTTTACTTCTTCACTTTTCGAAATACTTATTACTTCTCAAAGCATACTCCTTAAAACATAAATTCCAACTTCTTTTCCTACTTTACTTCTTCACTATTCTAAATACTTAGTACTTCTCAAAGCATACTCCTTAAAACATAAATTCCAACTTCTTTTCCTACTTTACTTCTTCACTTTTCGAAATACTTATTACTTCTCAAAGCATACTCCTTTAAACATAAATTCCAACTTCTTTTCCTACTTTACTTCTTCACTTTTCTAAATACTTAGTACTTCTCAAAGCATACTCCTTAAAACATAAATTCCAACTTCTTTTCTTACTTTACTTCTTCACTTTTCGAAATACTTATTACTTCTCAAAGCATACTCCTTTAAACTGAAACTCTATCTTCTTTTCTTACTTTACTTCTTCACTTTTCTAAATACTTATTACTTCTCAAATCATACTTCTTAAAACTGTATTTCTATCTTCTTTTCTTACTTTTCTTCTTCACTTTTCGAAATACTTATTACTTCTCAAAGCATACTCCTTTAAACTGAAACTCTTTCTTCTTTTCTTACTTTACTTCTTCACTTTTCTAAATACTTATTACTTCTCAAAGCATACTCCTTTAAACTGAAACTCTTTCTTCTTTTCTTACTTCACTTCTTCACTTTTCGAAATACTTATTACTTCTATAAGAATACTCCTTAAAACTGAAACTCTATCTTTTTTTCTTACTTTACTTCTTCACTTTTCATCACTTCTTTTATTTCAAATCATACTCCTTAAAACTGAAACTCTATCTTCTTTTCTTACTTTACTTCTTCTCTTTACTAAATACTTATTACTTCTCAAAGCATACTCCTTTAAACTGTATTTCTATCTTCTTTTCTTACTTTACTTCTTCACTTTTCTAAATACTTAGTACTTCTCAAAGCATACTCCTTAAAACTGTATTTCTATCTTCTTTTCTTACTTTACTTCTTCACTTTTCTAAATACTTATTACTTCTCAAAGCATACTTCTTAAAATTGAAACTCTATCTTCTTTTCTTACTTTACTTCTTCACTTTTCTAAATACTTAGTACTTCTCAAAGCATACTCCTTAAAACATAAATTCCAACTTCTTTTCCTACTTTACTTCTTCACTTTTCGAAATACTTATTACTTCTCAAAGCATACTCCTTAAAACTGAAACTCTATATTTTTTTCTTACTTTACTTCTTCACTTTTCTAAATACTAAGTACTTCTCAAAGCATACTCCTTAAAACATAAATTCCAACTTCTTTTCTTACTTTACTTCTTCACTTTTCGAAATACTTATTACTTCTCAAAGCATACTCCTTTAAACTGAAACTCTTTCTTCTTTTCTTACTTTACTTCTTCACTTTTCTAAATACTTATTACTTCTCAAAGCATACTCCTTTAAACTGAAACTCTTTCTTCTTTTCTTACTTCACTTCTTCACTTTTCGAAATACTTATTACTTCTCAAAGCATACTCCTTTAAACTGAAACTCTTTTTTCTTTTCTTACTTTACTTCTTCACTTTTCTAAATACTAAGTACTTCTCAAAGTATACTCCTTTAAACATAAATTCCAACTTCTTTTCTTACTTTTCTTCTTCACTTTTCGAAATACTTATTACTTCTCAAAGCATACTCCTTAAAATTGAAACTCTTTCTTCTTTTCTTACTTTACTTCTTCACTTTTCGAAATACTTATTACTTCTCAAAGCATACTCCTTTAAACTGAAACTCTTTCTTCTTTTCTTACTTCACTTCTTCACTTTTCGAAATACTTATTACACTCAAAGTATACTCCTTTAAACATAAATTCCAACTTCTTTTCTTACTTTACTTCTTCACTTTTCTAAATACTTATTACTTCTCAAATCATACTTCTTAAAACTGAAATTCCAACTTCTTTTCTTACTTTACTTCTTCACTTTTCGAAATACTTATTACTTCTCAAAGCATACTCCTTTAAACATAAATTCCAACTTCTTTTCTTACTTTACTTCTTCACTTTTCGAAATACTTATTACTTCTCAAAGCATACTCCTTAAAATTGAAACTCTATCTTCTTTTCTTACTTTACTTCTTCACTTTTCGAAATACTTAGTACTTCTCAAAGCATACTCCTTTAAACTGAAACTCTTTTTTCTTTTCTTACTTTACTTCTTCCCTTTTCTAAATACTGATTACTTCTCAAAGCATACTCCTTTAAACTGAAACTCTTTTTTCTTTTCTTACTTTACTTCTTCACTTTTCTAAATACTAAGTACTTCTCAAAGTATACTCCTTTAAACATAAATTCCAACTTCTTTTCCTACTTTACTTCTTCACTTTTCGAAATACTTATTACTTCTCAAAGCATACTCCTTTAAACTGAAACTCTTTTTTCTTTTCTTACTTTACTTCTTCACTTTTCTAAATACTAAGTACTTCTCAAAGCATACTCCTTTAAACATAAATTCCAACTTCTTTTCTTACTTTACTTCTTCACTTTTCTAAATACTTATTACTTCTCAAAGCATACTCCTTAAAACTGAAACTCTATCTTCTTTTCTTACTTTACTTCTTCACTTTTCGAAATACTTATTACACTCAAAGCATACTCCTTTAAACTGAAATTCCAACTTCTTTTCTTACTTTACTTCTTCACTTTTCGAAATACTTATTACACTCAAAGTATACTCCTTTAAACATAAATTCCAACTTCTTTTCTTACTTCACTTCTTCACTTTTCGAAATACTTTTACTTCTCAAAGCATACTCCTTTAAACTGAAACTCTTTCTTCTTTTCTTACTTTACTTCTTCACTTTTCGAAATACTTATTACACTCAAAGTATACTCCTTTAAACATAAATTCCAACTTCTTTTCTTACTTCACTTCTTCACTTTACGAAATACTTATTACTTCTCAAAGCATACTCCTTTAAACTGAAACTCTTTCTTCTTTTCTTACTTTACTTCTTCACTTTTCGAAATACTTAGTACTTCTCAAAGCATACTCCTTCAAACTGAAACTCTATCTTCTTTTCTTACTTTACTTCTTCACTTTTCTAAATACTTAGTACTTCTCAAAGCATACTCCTTAAAACTGAAATTCTATCTTCTTTTCTTACTTTACTTCTTCACTTTTCGAAATACTTATTACTTATAAAGCATACTCCTTAAAACTGAAACTCTTTTTTCTTTTCTTACTTTACTTCTTCACTTTTCTAAATACTAAGTACTTCTCAAAGCATACTCCTTCAAACTGAAACTCTATCTTCTTTTCTTACTTTACTTCTTCACTTTTCGAAATACTTATTACTTCTCAAAGCATACTTCTTAAAACTGAAATTCTATCTTCTTTTCTTACTTTACTTCTTCACTTTTCGAAATACTTATTACTTATAAAGCATACTCCTTAAAACTGAAACTCTTTTTTCTTTTCTTACTTTACTTCTTCACTTTTCTAAATACTTATTACTTCTCAAAGCATACTCCTTAAAACTGAAACTCTATCTTCTTTTCTTACTTTACTTCTTCACTTTTCGAAATACTTATTACTTCTCAAAGCATACTTCTTAAAACTGAAATTCCAACTTCTTTTCTTACTTTACTTCTTCACTTTTCGAAATACTTATTACTTCTCAAAGCATACTCCTTTAAACTGAAACTCTATCTTTTTTTCTTACTTTACTTCTTCACTTTTCTAAATACTTATTACTTCTCAAAGCATACTCCTTTAAACTGAAACTCTATCTTCTTTTCTTACTTTACTTCTTCACTTTTCTAAATACTTAGTACTTCTCAAAGCATACTCCTTTAAACATAAATTCCAACTTCTTTTCTTACTTTACTTCTTCACTTTTCTAAATACTTATTATTTCTCAAAGCATACTCCTTTAAACTGAAACTCTTTCTTCTTTTCTTACTTTACTTCTTCACTTTTCTAAATACTTATTACTTCTCAAAGCATACTCCTTAAAACTGAAACTCTATCTTCTTTTCTTACTTTACTTCTTCACTTTTCATCACTTCTTTTATTTCAAAGCATACTCCTTAAAACTAAAATTCTTTCTTCTTTTCTTACTTTACTTCTTCACTTTTCGAAATACTTAGTACTTCTCAAAGCATACTCCTCAAAACTGAAACTCTATCTTCT
The DNA here is from genome assembly GCA_946699065.1 of Loxodes magnus. NCBI lineage: Eukaryota > Ciliophora > Karyorelictea > Loxodida > Loxodidae > Loxodes > Loxodes magnus. The sequence goes on from CAMPDV010003840.1 coordinate 26,516, forward strand.
TTTCTTACTTTACTTCTTCACTTTTCGAAATACTTATTACACTCAAAGTATACTCCTTTAAACTGTATTTCTATCTTCTTTTCTTACTTTACTTCTTCACTTTTCGAAATACTTATTACTTCTCAAAGCATACTCCTTTAAACATAAATTCCAACTTCTTTTCTTACTTCACTTCTTCACTTTTCGAAATACTTATTACTTCTCAAAGCATACTCCTTTAAACTGAAACTCTATCTTCTTTTCTTACTTTACTTCTTCACTTTTCGAAATACTTAGTACTTCTCAAAGCATACTTCTTAAAACTGAAATTCCAACTTCTTTTCTTACTTTACTTCTTCACTTTTCGAAATACCTATTACTTCTCAAAGCATACTCCTTAAAACTGAAACTCTATCTTCTTTTCTTACTTTACTTCTTCACTTTTCTAAATACTTATTATTTCTCTAAGCATACTACTTAAAACTAAAATTCTATCTGCTTTTCTTACTTTAATTCTTCACTTTTCAAAGTACTTATTAGTTCTATAAGCATACTCCTTAAAACTGAAATTCTATCTTCTTTTCTTACTTTACTTCTTCACTTTTCAAAGTACTTATTAGTTCTATAAGCATACTCCTTAAAACTGAAATTCTATCTTTTTTTCTTACTTTACTTCTTCACTTTTCGAAATACTTATTAGTTCTCAAAGCATACTCCTCAAAACTGAAATTCCAACTTCTTTTCTTACTTCACTTCTTCACTTTTCGAAATACTTATTACTTCTCAAAGCATACTCCTTTAAACTGTATTTCTATCTTCTTTTCTTACTTTACTTCTTCACTTTTCTAAATACTTATTACTTCTCAAAGCATACTCCTTAAAACTGAAACTCTATCTTCTTTTCTTACTTTACTTCTTCACTTTTCTAAATACTTATTACTTCTCAAAGCATACTTCTTAAAACTGAAACTCTTTCTTCTTTTCTTACTTTACTTCTTCACTTTTCGAAATACTTATTACACTCAAAGTATACTCCTTTAAACATAAATTCCAACTTCTTTTCTTACTTCACTTCTTCACTTTTCTAAATACTTAGTACTTCTCAAAGCATACTTCTTAAAATTGAAACTCTATCTTCTTTTCTTACTTTACTTATTCGCTTTTCTAAATACTTATTATTTCTATAAGCATACTCCTTAAAACTGAAACTCTATATTTTTTTCTTACTTTACTTCTTCACTTTTCTAAATACTTATTACTTCTCAAAGCATACTCCTTTAAACTGAATCTCTATCTTCTTTTCTTACTTTACTTCTTCACTTTTCATCACTTCTTTTATTTCAAAGCATACTCCTTAAAACTGTATTTCTATCATCTTTTCTTACTTTACTTCTTCACTTTTCGAAATACTTATTACTTCTCAAAGCATACTCCTTAAAACTGAATCTCTATCTTCTTTTCTTACTTTACTTCTTCACTTTTCATCACTTCTTTTATTTCAAAGCATACTCCTTAAAACTGTATTTCTATCATCTTTTCTTACTTTACTTCTTCACTTTTCTAAATACTTATTACTTATAAAGCATACTCCTTAAAACTGAAACTCTATCTTCTTTTCTTACTTTACTTCTTCACTTTTCAAAGTACTTATTACTTCTAAAAGCATACTACTTAAAACTGAAATTCTATCTTCTTTTCTTACTTTACTTCTTCACTTTTCTAAATACTTATTAGTTCTCAAAGCATACTCCTCAAAACTGAAATTCTATCTTCTTTTCTTACTTTACTTCTTCACTTTTCTAAATACTTATTAGTTCTCAAAGCATACTCCTCAAAACTGAAATTCTATCTTCTTTTCTTACTTTACTTCTTCACTTTTCTAAATACTTATTTCAACTAAAAGCATATTCCTTAAAACTAAATTCTTTCTTCTTTTCTTACTTTACTTCTTCACTTTTCTAAATACTTATTATTTCTCTAAGCATACTACTTAAAACTGAAATTCTATCTTCTTTTCTTACTTTACTTCTTCACTTTTCTAAATACTTATTAGTTCTCAAAGCATACTCCTCAAAACTGAAATTCTATCTTCTTTTCTTACTTTACTTCTTCACTTTTCTAAATACTTATTAGTTCTCAAAGCATACTCCTCAAAACTGAAATTCTATCTTCTTTTCTTACTTTACTTCTTCACTTTTCTAAATACTTATTTCAACTAAAAGCATATTCCTTAAAACTAAATTCTTTCTTCTTTTCTTACTTTACTTCTTCACTTTTCTAAATACTTATTATTTCTCTAAGCATACTACTTAAAACTAAAATTCTATCTGCTTTTCTTACTTTACTTCTTCACTTTTCAAAGTACTTATTAGTTCTATAAGCATACTCCTTAAAACTGAAATTCTATCTTCTTTTCTTACTTTACTTCTTCACTTTTCAAAGTACTTATTAGTTCTATAAGCATACTCCTTAAAACTGAAATTCTATCTTCTTTTCTTACTTTACTTCTTCACTTTTCTAAATACTTATTAGTTCTCAAAGCATACTCCTCAAAACTGAAATTCTATCTTCTTTTCTTACTTTACTTCTTCACTTTTCAAAGTACTTATTAGTTCTATAAGCATACTCCTTAAAACTGAAATTCTATCTTCTTTTCTTACTTTACTTCTTCACTTTTCTAAATACTTATTACTTCTCTAAGCATACTACTTAAAACTGAAATTCTATCTTCTTTTCTTACTTTACTTCTTCACTTTTCAAAGTACTTATTAGTTCTATAAGCATACTCCTTAAAACTGAAATTCTATCTTCTTTTCTTACTTTACTTCTTCACTTTTCGAAATACTTAGTACTTCTCAAAGCATACTCCTTAAAACATAAATTCTATCTTCTTTTCTTACTTCACTTCTTCACTTTTCGAAATACTTATTACTTATAAAGCATACTCCTTAAAACTGAAACTCTATATTTTTTTCTTACTTTACTTCTTCACTTTTCTAAATACTTATTACTTCTCAAAGCATACTCCTTAAAACATAAATTCCAACTTCTTTTCCTACTTTACTTCTTCACTTTTCGAAATACTTATTACTTCTCAAAGCATACTCCTTTAAACTGAAACTCTTTTTTCTTTTCTTACTTTACTTCTTCACTTTTCTAAATACTAAGTACTTCTCAAAGCATACTCCTTTAAACATAAATTCCAACTTCTTTTCCTACTTTACTTCTTCACTTTTCGAAATACTTATTACTTCTCAAAGCATACTCCTTTAAACTGAAACTCTTTTTTCTTTTCTTACTTTACTTCTTCACTTTTCTAAATACTAAGTACTTCTCAAAGCATACTCCTTTAAACATAAATTCCAACTTCTTTTCTTACTTTACTTCTTCACTTTTCTAAATACTTATTACTTCTCAAAGCATACTCCTTAAAACTGAACCTCTATCTTCTTTTCTTACTTTACTTCTTCACTTTTCGAAATACTTATTACACTCAAAGCATACTCCTTTAAACTGAAATTCCAACTTCTTTTCTTACTTTACTTCTTCACTTTTCGAAATACTTATTACACTCAAAGTATACTCCTTTAAACATAAATTCCAACTTCTTTTCCTACTTTACTTCTTCACTTTTCGAAATACTTATTACTTCTCAAAGCATACTTCTTAAAACTGAAACTCTTTCTTCTTTTCTTACTTTACTTCTTCACTTTTCGAAATACTTATTACACTCAAAGTATACTCCTTTAAACATAAATTCCAACTTCTTTTCTTACTTCACTTCTTCACTTTTCTAAATACTTAGTACTTCTCAAAGCATACTTCTTAAAATTGAAACTCTATCTTCTTTTCTTACTTTACTTATTCGCTTTTCTAAATACTTATTATTTCTATAAGCATACTCCTTAAAACTGAAACTCTTTCTTCTTTTCTTACTTTACTTCTTCACTTTTCGAAATACTTATTACACTCAAAGTATACTCCTTTAAACATAAATTCCAACTTCTTTTCCTACTTTACTTCTTCACTTTTCGAAATACTTATTACTTCTCAAAGCATACTCCTTTAAACTGAAACTCTTTTTTCTTTTCTTACTTTACTTCTTCACTTTTCTAAATACTTATTTACTTCTCAAAGCATACTCCTTAAAACTGAAATTCCAACTTCTTTTCTTACTTTACTTCTTCACTTTTCGAAATACTTATTACTTCTCAAAGCATACTCCTTTAAACTGAAACTCTATCTTCTTTTCTTACTTTACTTCTTCACTTTTCTAAATACTTAGTACTTCTCAAAGCATACTCCTTTAAACATAAATTCCAACTTCTTTTCTTACTTTACTTCTTCACTTTTCTAAATACTTATTACTTCTCAAAGCATACTCCTTAAAACTGAAATTCTATCTTCTTTTCTTACTTTACTTCTTCACTTTTCGAAATACTTATTACTTCTCAAAGCATACTCCTTAAAACTGAAACTCTATCTTCTTTTCTTACTTTACTTCTTCACTTTTCGAAATACTTATTACACTCAAAGTATACTCCTTTAAACTAAATTCTATCTTCTTTTCTTACTTTACTTCTTCACTTTTCGAAATACTTATTACTTCTCAAAGCATACTCCTTTAAACTGAAATTCTTTCTTCTTTTCTTACTTTACTTCTTCACTTTTCGAAATACTTATTACTTCTCAAAGCATACTCCTTAAAACTGAAACTCTATCTTCTTTTCTTACTTTACTTCTTCACTTTTCTAAATACTTAGTACTTCTCAAAGCATACTCCTTAAAACTGAAATTCTATCTTCTTTTCTTACTTTACTTCTTCACTTTTCTAAATACTTATTACTTCTAAAGCATACTCCTTAAAACTGAAACTCTTTTCTTCTTTTCTTACTTTACTTCTTCACTTTTCTAAATACTAAGTACTTCTCAAAGCATACTCCTTAAAACTGAAATTCTATCTTCTTTTCTTACTTTACTTCTTCACTTTTCTAAATACTTAGTACTTCTCAAAGCATACTCCTTTAAACATAAATTCCAACTTCTTTTCTTACTTTACTTCTTCACTTTTCTAAATACTTATTATTTCTCAAAGCATACTCCTTTAAACTGAAATTCTATCTTCTTTTCTTACTTTACTTCTTCACTTTTCTAAATACTTATTACTTCTCAAAGCATACTCCTTAAAACTGAAATTCTATCTTCTTTTCTTACTTTACTTCTTCACTTTTCATAACTACTTATTATTCTCAAAGCATACTCCTTAAAACTAAAATTCTATCTTCTTTTCTTACTTTACTTCTTCACTTTTCGAAATACTTAGTACTTCTCAAAGCATACTCCTTAAAACTAAATTCCATCTTCTTTTCTTACTTTACTTCTTCACTTTTCGAAATACTTATTACTTCTCAAAGTATACTCCTTTAAACTGTATTTCTATCTTCTTTTCTTACTTTACTTCTTCACTTTTCGAAATACTTATTACTTCTCAAAGCATACTCCTTTAAACATAAATTCTATCTTCTTTTCTTACTTTACTTCTTCACTTTTCGAAATACTTATTACTTCTCAAAGCATACTCCTTAAAACTGAAACTCTATCTTCTTTTCTTACTTTACTTCTTCACTTTTCTAAATACTTAGTACTTCTCAAAGCATACTTCTTAAAACTGAAACTCTTTCTTCTTTTCTTACTTTACTTCTTCACTTTTCGAAATACTTATTACACTCAAAGTATACTCCTTTAAACATAAATTCCAACTTCTTTTCTTACTTCACTTCTTCACTTTTCTAAATACTTAGTACTTCTCAAAGCATACTTCTTAAAATTGAAACTCTATCTTCTTTTCTTACTTTACTTATTCGCTTTTCTAAATACTTATTATTTCTATAAGCATACTCCTTAAAACTGAAACTCTATATTTTTTTCTTACTTTACTTCTTCACTTTTCTAAATACTTATTACTTCTCAAAGCATACTCCTTTAAACTGAATCTCTATCTTCTTTTCTTACTTTACTTCTTCACTTTTCATCACTTCTTTTATTTCAAAGCATACTCCTTAAAACTGTATTTCTATCATCTTTTCTTACTTTACTTCTTCACTTTTCGAAATACTTATTACTTCTCAAAGCATACTCCTTAAAACTGAATCTCTATCTTCTTTTCTTACTTTACTTCTTCACTTTTCATCACTTCTTTTATTTCAAAGCATACTCCTTAAAACTGTATTTCTATCATCTTTTCTTACTTTACTTCTTCACTTTTCTAAATACTTATTACTTCTCAAAGCATACTCCTTAAAACTGAAATTCTATCTTCTTTTCTTACTTTACTTCTTCACTTTTCTAAATACTTATTACACTCAAAGTATACTCCTTTAAACATAAATTCCAACTTCTTTTCTTACTTCACTTCTTCACTTTTCTAAATACTTAGTACTTCTCAAAGCATACTTCTTAAAACTGAAACTCTATCTTCTTTTCTTACTTTACTTATTCGCTTTTCTAAATACTTATTATTTCTATAAGCATACTCCTTAAAACTGAAACTCTATATTTTTTTCTTACTTTACTTCTTCACTTTTCAAAGTACTTATTAGTTCTATAAGCATACTCCTTTAAACTGAATCTCTATCTTCTTTTCTTACTTTACTTCTTCACTTTTCATCACTTCTTTTATTTCAAAGCATACTCCTTAAAACTGTATTTCTATCATCTTTTCTTACTTTACTTCTTCACTTTTCTAAATACTTATTACTTATAAAGCATACTCCTTAAAACTGAAACTCTATCTTCTTTTCTTACTTTACTTCTTCACTTTTCAAAGTACTTATTACTTCTAAAAGCATACTCCTTAAAACTGAAATTCTATCTTCTTTTCTTACTTTACTTCTTCACTTTTCTAAATACTTATTAGTTCTCAAAGCATACTCCTTAAAACTGAAATTCTATCTTCTTTTCTTACTTTACTTCTTCACTTTTCAAAGTACTTATTAGTTCTATAAGCATACTCCTTAAAACTGAAATTCTATCTTCTTTTCTTACTTTACTTCTTCACTTTTCTAAATACTTATTACTTCTCTAAGCATACTACTTAAAACTAAAATTCTATCTGCTTTTCTTACTTTAATTCTTCACTTTTCAAAGTACTTATTAGTTCTATAAGCATACTCCTTAAAACTGAAATTCTATCTTCTTTTCTTACTTTACTTCTTCACTTTTCGAAATACTTATTACTTCTCAAAGCATACTCCTTAAAACTAAATTCTATCTTCTTTTCTTACTTTACTTCTTCACTTTTCGAAATACTTATTACTTATAAAGCATACTCCTTAAAACTGAAATTCTATCTTCTTTTCTTACTTTACTTCTTCACTTTTCTAAATACTTATTACTTCTCAAAGCATACTCCTTAAAACTGAAATTCTATCTTCTTTTCTTACTTTACTTCTTCACTTTTCTAAATACTTATTACTTCTCTAAGCATACTCCTTAAAACTGAAATTCTATCTTCTTTTCTTACTTTACTTCTTCACTTTTCTAAATACTTATTACTTCTCTAAGCATACTCCTTAAAACATAAATTCTATCTTCTTTTCTTACTTTACTTCTTCACTTTTCGAAATACTTATTACTTCTCAAAGCATACTCCTTAAAACTGAAATTCTATCTTCTTTTCTTACTTTACTTCTTCACTTTTCTAAATACTAATTACTTCTCAAAGCATACTCCTTAAAACATAAATTCTATCTTCTTTTCTTACTTTACTTCTTCACTTTTCTAAATACTTATTACTTCTCAAAGCATACTCCTTAAAACTGAAATTCTATCTTCTTTTCTTACTTTACTTCTTCACTTTTCTAAATACTTATTACAACTAAAAGCATACTCCTTAAAACTGAAATTCTATCTTCTTTTCTTACTTTACTTCTTCACTTTTCTAAATACTTATTTCAACTAAAAGCATACTCCTTAAAACTGAAATTCTATCTTCTTTTCTTACTTTACTTCTTCACTTTTCAAATACTTATTACTTCTAAAAGCATACTCCTTAAAACTGAAATTCTATCTTCTTTTCTTACTTTACTTCTTCACTTTTCGAAATACTTATTACTTCTCTAAGCATACTACTTAAAACTAAAATTCTATCTTCTTTTCTTACTTTACTTCTTCACTTTTCAAAGTACTTATTAGTTCTCAAAGCATACTCCTTTAAACTGAAATTCTATCTTCTTTTCTTACTTTACTTCTTCACTTTTCGAAATACTTATTACTTCTCAAAGCATACTCCTTAAAACTGAAATTCTATCTTCTTTTCTTACTTTACTTCTTCACTTTTCTAAATACTTATTACTTCTCAAAGCATACTCCTTAAAACTGAAATTCTATCTTCTTTTCTTACTTTACTTCTTCACTTTTCGAAATACTTATTAGTTCTAAAGCATACTCCTTAAAACTGAAATTCTATCTTCTTTTCTTACTTTACTTCTTCACTTTTCTAAATACTTATTACTTCTCAAAGCATACTCCTTAAAACTGAAATTCTATCTTCTTTTCTTACTTTACTTCTTCACTTTTCTAAATACTTATTACTTCTCAAAGCATACTACTTAAAACTGAAATTCTATCTTCTTTTCTTACTTTACTTCTTCACTTTTCTAAATACTTATTATTTCTAAAAGCATACTCCTTAAAACTGAAATTCTTTCTTCTTTTCTTACTTTACTTCTTCACTTTTCTAAATACTTATTACTTCTCAAAGCATACTCCTTAAAACTGAAATTCTATCTTCTTTTCTTACTTTACTTCTTCACTTTTCAAATCACTTCTTTTATTCTCTAAGCATACTCCTTAAAACTAAAATTCTATCTTCTTTTCTTACTTTACTTCTTCACTTTTCGAAATACTTAGTACTTCTCAAAGCATACTCCTTAAAACATAAATTCCAACTTCTTTTCTTACTTTACTTCTTCACTTTTCGAAATACTTATTACACTCAAAGTATACTCCTTAAAACTAAAATTCTATCTTCTTTTCTTACTTTACTTCTTCACTTTTCGAAATACTTATTACTTCTCAAAGCATACTCCTTAAAACTAAATTCTATCTTCTTTTCTTACTTTACTTCTTCACTTTTCAAATACTTATTACTTCTCAAAGCATACTCCTTAAAACTGAAATTCTATCTTCTTTTCTTACTTTACTTCTTCACTTTTCAAATACTTATTACTTCTAAAAGCATACTACTTAAAACTGAAATTCTATCTTCTTTTCTTACTTTACTTCTTCACTTTTCAAATACCTATTACTTCTCAAAGCATACTCCTTAAAACTGAAATTCTATCTTCTTTTCTTACTTTACTTCTTCACTTTTCGAAATACTTATTACACTCAAAGCATACTCCTTAAAACTGAAATTCTATCTTCTTTTCTTACTTTACTTCTTCACTTTTCAAATACTTATTACTTCTCAAAGCATACTCCTTAAAACTGAAATTCTATCTTCTTTTCTTACTTTACTTCTTCACTTTTCGAAATACTTATTTACTTCTCAAAGCATACTCCTTAAAACTGAAATTCTATCTTCTTTTCTTACTTTACTTCTTCACTTTTCTAAATACTTATTACTTCTAAAAGCATACTCCTTAAAACTGAAATTCTATCTTCTTTTCTTACTTTACTTCTTCACTTTTCGAAATACTTATTACTTCTAAAGCATACTCCTTAAAACTGAAATTCTATCTTCTTTTCTTACTTTACTTCTTCACTTTTCTAAATACTTATTACACTCAAAGCATACTCCTTAAAACATAAATTCCATCTTCTTTTCTTACTTCACTTCTTCACTTTTCTAAATACTTAGTACTTCTCATAAGCATACTTCTTAAAACTGAAATTCTATCTTCTTTTCTTACTTTACTTCTTCGCTTTTCTAAATACTTATTATTTCTATAAGCATACTCCTTAAAACTGAAACTCTATATTTTTTTCTTACTTTACTTCTTCACTTTTCAAAGTACTTATTAGTTCTATAAGCATACTCCTTAAAACTGAAATTCTATCTTCTTTTCTTACTTTACTTCTTCACTTTTCAAACTACTTTTATTTCAAAGCATACTCCTTAAAACTGTATTTCTATCTTCTTTTCTTACTTTACTTCTTCACTTTTCTAAATACTTATTACTTATAAAGCATACTCCTTAAAACTGAAACTCTATCTTCTTTTCTTACTTTACTTCTTCACTTTTCAAAGTACTTATTAGTTCTATAAGCATACTCCTTAAAACTGAAATTCTATCTTCTTTTCTTACTTTACTTCTTCACTTTTCTAAAGTACTTATTACTTCTAAAAGCATACTCCTTAAAACTGAAATTCTATCTTCTTTTCTTACTTTACTTCTTCACTTTTCTAAATACTTATTAGTTCTAAAAGCATACTCCTTAAAACTGAAATTCTATCTTCTTTTCTTACTTTACTTCTTCACTTTTCTAAATACTTATTTCAACTAAAAGCATACTCCTTAAAACTGAAATTCTTTCTTCTTTTCTTACTTTACTTCTTCACTTTTCTAAATACTTATTACTTCTCTAAGCATACTACTTAAAACTAAAATTCTATCTGCTTTTCTTACTTTAATTCTTCACTTTTCAAAGTACTTATTAGTTCTATAAGCATACTCCTTAAAACTGAAATTCTATCTTCTTTTCTTACTTTACTTCTTCACTTTTCAAAGTACTTATTAGTTCTATAAGCATACTCCTTAAAACTGAAATTCTATCTTCTTTTCTTACTTTACTTCTTCACTTTTCAAAGTACTTATTAGTTCTCAAAGCATACTCCTTAAAACTGAAATTCTATCTTCTTTTCTTACTTTACTTCTTCACTTTTCAAAGTACTTATTAGTTCTATAAGCATACTCCTTAAAACTGAAATTCTATCTTCTTTTCTTACTTTACTTCTTCACTTTTCTAAATACTTATTACTTCTCTAAGCATACTACTTAAAACTAAAATTCTATCTGCTTTTCTTACTTTAATTCTTCACTTTTCAAAGTACTTATTAGTTCTATAAGCATACTCCTTAAAACTGAAATTCTATCTTCTTTTCTTACTTTACTTCTTCACTTTTCTAAATACTTTTTAGTTCTATAAGCATACTCCTTAAAACTGAAATTCTATCTTCTTTTCTTACTTTACTTCTTCACTTTTCTAAATACTTATTTCAACTAAAAGCATACTCCTTAAAACTGAAATTCTATCTTCTTTTCTTACTTTACTTCTTCACTTTTCTAAATACTTATTACTTCTCTAAGCATACTCCTTAAAACTGAAATTCTATCTTCTTTTCTTACTTTACTTCTTCACTTTTCGAAATACTTATTACTTCTCAAAGCATACTACTTAAAACTAAATTCTATCTTCTTTTCTTACTTTACTTCTTCACTTTTCGAAATACTTATTACTTCTATAAGCATACTCCTTAAAACTGAAATTCTATCTTCTTTTCTTACTTTACTTCTTCACTTTTCGAAATACTTAGTACTTCTCAAAGCATACTTCTTAAAACTGAAATTCCAACTTCTTTTCTTACTTTACTTCTTCACTTTTCGAAATACCTATTACTTCTCAAAGCATACTCCTTAAAACTGAAACTCTATCTTCTTTTCTTACTTTACTTCTTCACTTTTCTAAATACTTATTACTTCTCTAAGC
>CAMPDV010003841.1:0-42878 GCA_946699065.1 Loxodes magnus
ACTTCTCAAAGCATACTCCTTAAAACTGAAATTCGATCTTCTTTTCTTACTTTACTTCTTCACTTTTCAAAATACTTATTACTTCTCAAAACATACTCCTTAAAACTGAAATTCTATCTTCTTTTCTTACTTTACTTCTTCACTTTTCAAAATACTTATTACTTCTCAAAGCATACTCCTTAAAACTGAAATTCTATCTTATTTTCTTACTCTACTTCTTCACTTTTCAAAATACTTATTACTTCTCAAAGCATACTCCTTAAAACTGAAATTCTATCTTCTTTTCTTACTTTACTTCTTCACTTTTCTAAATACTCATTATTCTCAAAGCATACTCCTTAAAACTGAAACTCTATCTTCTTTTCTTACTTTACTTCTTCACTTTTAATAATACTTTTTACTTCTCAAAGCATACTCCTTAAAACTGAAATTCTATCTTCTTTTCTTACTTTACTTATTCACTTTTCAAAATACTTATTACTTCTCAAAGCATACTCCTTAAAACTGAAATTCTATCTTCTTTTCTTACTTTACTTCTTCACTTTTCAAAATACTTATTACTTCTCAAAGCATACTCCTTAAAACTGAAATTCTATCTTCTTTTCTTACTTTACTTCTTCACTTTTCAAAATACTTATTACTTCTCAAAGCATACTCCTTAAAACTGAAATTCTATCTTCTTTTCTTACTTTACTTCTTCACTTTTCAAAATACTTATTACTTCTCAAAGCATACTCCTTAAAACTGAAATTCTATCTTCTTTTCTTACTTTACTTATTCACTTTTCAAAATACTTATTACTTCTCAAAGCATACTCCTTAAAACTGAAATTCTATCTTCTTTTCTTACTTTACTTCTTCACTTTTCAAAATACTTATTACTTCTCAAAGCATACTCCTTAAAACTGAAATTCTATCTTCTTTTCTTACTTTACTTCTTCACTTTTCAAAATACTTATTACTTCTCAAAGCATACTCCTTAAAACTGAAATTCTATCTTCTTTTCTTACTTTACTTATTCACTTTTCAAAATACTTATTACTTCTCAAAGCATACTCCTTAAAACTGAAATTCTATCTTCTTTTCTTACTTTACTTCTACACTTTTCAAAATACTTATTACTTCTCAAAGCATACTCCTTAAAACTGAAATTCTATCTTCTTTTCTTACTTTACTTCTTCACTTTTCAAAATACTTATTACTTCTCAAAGCATACTCCTTAAAACTGAAATTCTATCTTCTTTTCTTACTTTACTTCTTCACTTTTCAAAATACTTATTACTTATAAAGCATACTCCTTAAAACTGAAATTCTATCTTCTTTTCTTACTTTACTTCTTCACTTTTCAAAATACTTATTACTTCTCAAAGCATACTCCTTAAAACTGAAATTCTATCTTCTTTTCTTACTTTACTTCTACACTTTTCAAAATACTTATTACTTCTCAAAGCATACTCCTTAAAACTGAAATTCTATCTTCTTTTCTTACTTTACTTCTTCACTTTTCAAAATACTTATTACTTCTCAAAGCATACTCCTTAAAACTGAAATTCTATCTTCTTTTCTTACTTTACTTATTCACTTTATAAAAACTTACAAATACCTTACTGATCGCTAGATGCTTTTTCCTACTTTTCTTTTACACTTATATAATATCCCTAATTACATTATAAATCTACTCTTCATTATTTTTTTTATTCATTATACTAAAAATCGGTCTAATTTTTTTTTAATTATTCTATAATCTTTCAAATTTATCTTAAAAATTTTCCTTGCAATCCTTAGTTCGCTTTTTTTTTATTTTCAAAAAATTTTTTTCTTACTTTTCATGCATACATTCATTTTATTATTTAAATTATTTTTTTTGAAATTATTCATTTCATTGATTATTTTTTTTTTTTTTTTTATTCACGATTTTATTTTTTATATTTATTTTGCATTGGATTTTATATTTTTATAAATTAAATTTAAATTTTTCCTTTTTTCTCATCAAATGTTTTTTATACTTTTCTGATTTTTATCTTTTTAATAGTGAAATTAACAAGATTCGTTTTTTTTTATTTTGTTTTTTCTATATGAGAACTTTGTATATTTTTTTTGTTATTAATTGTTTCTATTTTTTTCTTTTTAGAAAGCTATATATAACTTAAATTAGTATATTAAGTATTTTTTTTATGAATTTTATTTTTATATAGTCCTTAACTTTTTTACTATGTTTTCAAATTTTTTTATACCCAAAATATTTTCCTTCTTTTTTCCTTATCAAATTCTCCTGTAGAACTAAATTCTTACGCCAAAATTGCATTTTCACTTTTTTCATTTTGAAAACATTTTAAATTTTTTTGTATATCTTATATTCATTAAACGAATAAAAATTCGTTTTTAAAGTTTTAGTTTAAAAATATTTTAAAGTTCATTCCGTCCGAAAAAGATATTTTATTAATAAGCTTAGCAAAAAAAAAAATTAAATTTTTCACAATGTAAGGCTGAACATGATCTTTTTTTTAATTTTATTAACTCCAAAAATTAAAAAAATCACAAAAATTTTTCATTACCCAAAAATCAAAAAAATTATCACAACCCATTAAAAAAAAATTAGAACAACCCAAAATCAATATGATTCGAAACCAAAATCGAAAATTTTATCCTTTAATTTTTTTATTCCAATTTTTTCTCAAAACCCTTTTATATTTTTAATCTTTTTTGGAAAATTTGTTCCTTTCTGACCTTTATCTATCCCGATTTCCCCCAGTTAGTTCCGTCCGAAAAAAGTCTTGCAGTGTAAAAAGCTGAGCAAAAAAACAAAATTAAATTTTTCACGATTTAATGCTTTAAATACTCTTATTCGCCTTTCATTTAGCTCTAAAAATCAAAAAAAATACCAAAATCCAATTCTTAAAATTTTTATCTTGCACCAAAATCGAAAATTTTCAAATCAAAATCAAAATTTTCAAAACCAAAATCAAAATTTTCAAAACCAAACTCAAAATTTTCAAAACCAAAATCAAAATTTTCAAAACCAAACTCAAAATTTTCAAAACCAAAATCAAAATTTTCAAAACCAAACTCAAAATTTTCAAAACCAAACTCAAAATTTAAAAAACCAAACTCAAAATTTTCAAAACCAAACTCAAAATTTTCAAAACCAAACTCAAAATTTTCAAAACCAAACTCAAAATTTTCAAAACCAAAATCAAAATTTTCAAAACCAAACTCAAAATTTTCAAAACCAAAATCAAAATTTTCAAAACCAAAATCAAAATTTTCAAAACCAAACTCAAAATTTTCAAAACCAAACTCAAAATTTTCAAAACCAAACTCAAAATTTTCAAAACCAAACTCAAAATTTTCAAAACCAAAATCAAAATTTTCAAAACCAAACTCAAAATTTTCAAAACCAAACTCAAAATTTAAAAAACCAAACTCAAAATTTTCAAAACCAAACTCAAAATTTTCAAAACCAAAATCAAAATTTTCAAAACCAAACTCAAAATTTTCAAAACCAAAATCAAAATTTTCAAAACCAAACTCAAAATTTTCAAAACCAAAATCAAAATTTTCAAAACCAAACTCAAAATTTTCAAAACCAAAATCAAAATTTTCAAAACCAAAATCAAAATTTTCAAAACCAAACTCAAAATTTTCAAAACCAAACTCAAAATTTTCAAAACCAAAATCAAAATTTTCAAAACCAAACTCAAAATTTTCAAAACCAAAATCAAAATTTTCAAAACCAAAATCAAAATTTTCAAAACCAAACTCAAAATTTTCAAAACCAAACTCAAAATTTTCAAAACCAAACTCAAAATTTTCAAAACCAAACTCAAAATTTTCAAAACCAAACTCAAAATTTTCAAAACCAAACTCAAAATTTTCAAAACCAAACTCAAAATTTTCAAAACCAAACTCAAAATTTTCAAAACCAAAATCAAAATTTTCAAAACCAAACTCAAAATTTTCAAAACCAAAATCAAAATTTTCAAAACCAAAATCAAAATTTTCAAAACCAAACTCAAAATTTTCAAAACCAAACTCAAAATTTTCAAAACCAAAATCAAAATTTTCAAAACCAAACTCAAAATTTTCAAAACCAAAATCAAAATTTTCAAAACCAAACTCAAAATTTAAAAAACCAAACTCAAAATTTTCAAAACCAAAATCAAAATTTTCAAAACCAAAATCAAAATTTTCAAAACCAAACTCAAAATTTTCAAAACCAAACTCAAAATTTTCAAAACCAAAATCAAAATTTTCAAAACCAAAATCAAAATTTTCAAAACCAAACTCAAAATTTTCAAAACCAAACTCAAAATTTTCAAAACCAAACTCAAAATTTTCAAAACCAAAATCAAAATTTTCAAAACCAAAATCAAAATTTTCAAAACCAAACTCAAAATTTTCAAAACCAAACTCAAAATTTTCAAAACCAAAATCAAAATTTTCAAAACCAAACTCAAAATTTTCAAAACCAAACTCAAAATTTAAAAAACCAAACTCAAAATTTTCAAAACCAAAATCAAAATTTTCAAAACCAAACTCAAAATTTTCAAAACCAAACTCAAAATTTTCAAAACCAAACTCAAAATTTTCAAAACCAAAATCAAAATTTTCAAAACCAAAATCAAAATTTTCAAAACCAAACTCAAAATTTTCAAAACCAAAATCAAAATTTTCAAAACCAAACTCAAAATTTAAAAAACCAAACTCAAAATTTAAAAAACCAAACTCAAAATTTTCAAAACCAAAATCAAAAAAATTGCCTCAAAAATTTTTCCCCATTTTTTTTCAAAATCCTTTTTTATTTTAAAATTTGTTCTTAAAAAATTTATTCCTTTCTGACCCTCTACTAATCCCGAAATCCCCCAGCTTGTTCCGTCCCAACTCAGCCCTATAGTGTAAAACGCTGAGCAAAAAAAGGCTTTGACACTTTTTGCCATTTTCAGGGCTTCTAACTCATTAAAATTTTAATCTGCTGTCCATTTATTATATAGTATACTAAATTTTTCCTATCGTAAAAAAAATAAAAATTATAACAAATGTAATTAAATTTTATAGCAAATTAAAAATACTTTGCGCTGTCACGTAACTCAAAAAAATTTCTAAAGCCATACTATAAAATTAAAAAAAATTAGCTCTAGTACATACTCCAAAAATTTTTCCTAACACCAGAAATTTTTATACTTTTTTAACTCTAGTACATACTCCAAAAATTTTCTAACGCTAGAAAAATTTAAAATTTTTTAGCTCTAGTACGTACTTCGAAATTTTTTCCTAACACTAGAATATTTTTTGTTTTTTAACTCTGCTTTTACTTTTTTTATAATTCTTACTTAAAAAAATTTCGATTGTTAATATAAGACTTTGCTTTAACTTAAATTTTAACTTTTATTAATAAAAATTACTAAGTTCAGAAAAAAGACTTAGAAAAAAATCGCCAATCTTAAAACTTTTTTTTACTTGAAATAATACAAATAATAAGAAAGTGAACATAAATAATTAGCATTAAGACTTAACCAATTTTAGATTCTTAAATGTAAAAATTAAATAGTTTAAATAGTTTAAACGTTGAAGAGATCACCTGATGTATCTCTACTTGTCCTCCACACTCATTGTAGTATTAGCCATTACGCAATTCTAAAATCTTAATCCATAGTCAGCATATACCTTGTTCCAATCAGTCTATAATAAATGTGGTGTTAAATTTAAATATACCTATTGTTAGTTATTAGACTATTCTCCATTCAATATCCTTCCTATGTTCCATCTTCGGATGTTGTAATCACTTGATTATGCTAAACCGAACGTACTTCCATTACTTGATACCAACCATTAGTTGTCCCTAGATAATGATAAACTACCCACACTGTCTGTATGACCCAATAGTACACAGATACACTATCCATTATCGATATTTCATATTCTTATTGACTTGTCATAAGATCCAGATAAAATATACTTGTTATTAGTTGAGAATATTACCGAATAGACATAACGAGAATGTCCAGAAAAGATTTTGGTACATTATTGTGTTCTTGAGTTCCATAAACGAAGTGTTTCGTCAGCAGATCCAGATATGATTAAGTTGGAATCACTAGATATTGCCACAGATGATACATAACTAGTGTGACCACTCATGGTCTTACAGGTACCTGTCTTGACGTCCCATAGTCTCACCGTATAATCATAACTTCCCGATACGATGAACTCCGAATCACTGGATATAGCCACAGCATATACATAATGTGTGTGACCACTCATGGTCTTACAGGTACCTGTCTTGACGTTCCATAGTCTCACCGTATAATCATAACTTCCAGATACGATGAACTCTGAATCACTGGATATAGCCACAGATGATACCTAATTTGTGTGACCACTCATGGTCTTACAGGTACCTGTCTTGAATTTCCATAGTCTCACCGTCTTATCTACACTTCCCGATACGATGAACTCTGAATCACTGGATATAGCCACAACATATACATTACTAGTGTGACCACTCATGGTCTTACAGGTACCTGTCTTGACGTCCCATAGTCTTACCGTATAATCATGACTTCCCGATACGATGAACTCTGAATCACTGGATATAGCCACAGCATATACATTACTAGTGTGACCAGTGTATATGTGTGGGTATTCCGTGATTATGGATGATAAATTAGAGTTGGAGAGATCGCAGTTGATAAATTTGGAGTTACGCAGGTTAGCATAGGTTAAGTTGGATTTTGATAAATTGCAGGAGGTGAATGTGGTGTCCGATAAATCTTTGTTATTTAAGTCAAGGTTTGAGAGGTTTTAATTGGCGTATTATAGTTAGTTATTAGTTAATAGATTAGAGGGGTTTGGAATTATAGGCATGATTAAGTTTGCTTATTATTAACTAACTTCAATCAATCTGTTCTCAAATTTTAAATCATTTTAAAGATTTTTTAGCTTTTGTTCCATTGCAACAACTAAAGTTCTGACATCAATAATTTATTTTTACTTTTGTGATATATCTAAGTTGACATGAGATTCTTTAGCCTGTATCATATCTTGTTTTTATTTTTAAGTAATTATTTGATCTTATTAATATTAAGGGATAAACTAAATCTCTTATTTACTTTAATAATCGTTATATTAGGCTTTTGTCTGTCTTTGTTATTGAACAACATGGGTTTATTACTAAATACGTCCTTTTGTAAACTTAAATTTCTTGAAAAATTTTTAGGATAATTACTCTGCTTTATTCAACGTTAATTACTGATCTTATGCATTCTCATTTAAATATCTGAAAAAATTGAACATGCATGCCTAGATATTATTTCTTAGAATTGAAACGTCTAATTGTTAGTTCTGTTCTTTCTTCAACTCAGTTACCTCTCGCAGGATTTATTAAAATTATTATTAGGCTTGACTAATTTGGTTTTAATTTTCTTATTACTAACCTGTTCTTTAGGCTTAATCTTGTTATAACTGATTTGCTGCTTGAAGCTCAGTTAAACGATTCAATAAATTTTTAATTTTACTGCTACTACTAGTAAACTAGTCTAATAAAATCTTTAAAATCTAATGAAACGATAGAGCCTAGATATTATGCATAAATTAAGCAACATTCTAGATAACTTCCTTTATTTTGTTATATTCAATTTAATTCTTGCCTTGGTAATTCTTTATTCACTTAAACAACTCATTGATTTACAATTGATCAATTATTGTTTCTTATTGCTGCGGTACTTCTTAATGAACTTTCCCTTGAACTTGATACCCTTGTAACTCTTCAGGGTTTATGTTATAGACTTAACGATGTACTTTGCATTTGATTTCTTAAGTAAACTAAAATACTGCTTTAAGACAAATTAAACATGAAATACAACCACATGGTATTTGCTTAGCTACTCTCTCGTCTTAATCGAATTGCTTTTTACAGTTTGGACACTGATTGCTATCCATTTATAAATATTAAAAGACAATTTAGTATATAGAAACTAATTATATTGAAATAAAAATTGATAAATTATTTTTATTATTTAAAAAAAAAGATTTAACATAAAAAAAATAAAAAAATAAAAATGCAAATATAGAATTTAAACACTTAAATGTGATTACAAATAATTTAGTATTTTGAATTAAAAAACAATAAAAATTAAAAAAATAATTATATGAATAAAACTAAAATGTAAATGTAAATAATAAAATATTTTAACTAGAAATGAAATAAGAATCTATGAAAATATTATAATTAAGAAAAAAAATCATAAAAAACATAAAAAAAATAAAATTGCAATACATAATGATAATATATTAATGACTTAAATACTAAAGATAAAAAGTAAATTTGAATAAATAAAAATTATTAGCACTTCTTTTAAGCGCAGTACTTTTATAATTACTATTTCATATTAAGAAAAATGTTTACATGCTCAAGATATTATTTTATTATCATAATGAGATACGTCACCTTCAATAAATGGGAAATCTTCCAATTAAAGATTATTCTCGACTCATAACTTAAATGCACTTGTCCTTTTTAAAAAAAAAATTGAAAAATAATTATTAATAAGCCGTCGGTAGGCCCTTCATGTAAATGTTAATACTGTTAACGATAATTCATAAGAAAGTTAGCAATATCTCTTCCTAACTTGTTCACACTTTCCTGTAGTAACAATTTATCGTGAGAGATTACTTGCAATGTAGTATACACTACACCAAAATTTTAATGGTTCTCCATACAACAGTCGACATCCAATTTTTTTTAATATAAAGATGATTATAGAAATTTAAAAAATTATAACTATCAACAAAAACATATTATAAATCGATTAATCTATAAAAATAATATTTGAAATATTCGATGAGAAATGTTTAAAATAAATAATATAAATTAAACAAAAAATATTTGCTAAAATCAAAAGCATCTTTTATAAAACTCATATTTATAAGAATAAGTATGAAAATACTATACTTATAACCACGTCATCTTTAAAAAAAATAATATTCTTATTAAACTTAACAATAACTTCCCAATGAACTAGAAAAAAACATGAAATGCTTCTTAAAAATTCGAAACTTTAATATTATAGAATAAGCTTAAAATATAAAAAACAACCAAATGCAACGAGAAGTCGAAGAAATTACAACTGAAAAAAGTATAAATAAAAACAGATAGTTTAATTCATGTTTAACCTAAATTAAGAATTTATAAAGACTAATAACTGACTAAATAAAATAAAATCGAATTATTAACTATTAAATTTAAATAGGGTGGAAAGCCCTTTCCTTCGGATGTTGCTTGGAGGCCCAGCAAGGCAAATAAAAAATAAGCGCAGTCGGAGGATAAATCGGAGAAAGAGAAATCAATGACAAGAGAAAGACGATGTAACAAGCTGAAGAACTCTGAATGCCAGGAGGAAACTTTCTTCATTATAGGTCGGGGGAAATGTACCCGTAATTGCATATTGCATCCTATGCTTTGGAAGGAAAAATTACAGGGACGTATTGCAGGAAGGGAAAACAGGGACAGAAAGATATTAATTTTTTCTCGACATTAAATAAAATGAATTTAAAGAGCTGCGCACCAAAGAGAGTGCTATGCGCTCTATAATCCAATTTATTTATTTATTTCTAATAAAATTTTAAATCTCCTCAACTCTAAAACTTTATCAGACAAGATTCGTGAAAGAGGAACTAATATTAGATGAGCAATGTTCAAGGAAGGTATATAACAATTAATAAAGAATTAACTCAAGGCACTGTAGATAGTACCTAAAATGAATTAAAATAGATAATAAACTACTAGAATCTTGTTCGATTTAAGTAATTTACATTTTAATCTAATATTTCCACCATCACCCTGAGTATAAAAAAGAACTGGTACATATTTAAAGAGATTCATAAGGTACTAAATATATTTGCATATATTAGGGAGGGCTCCCTGGTGGAGCGCAAGAATCTAAGAAAATAAAAATAGGACATGTAAATATAAGCTCAATAGCTAATAAACAAACGGCATTATAATAATTCATCCTTGATAATGAATTTGACATTTTTTCAATAAACGAAACATGAACGTAATAAACATATTGCCAAATTGTTATAGAACAATATCTTGCCTATTACTAAAACGCAAATAAACGTGCAGGTGGAGTATGTCTATTAGTAAAAAAGTAACTTGATTCTTGTTAAAATTAATTAGATTTCTCAAATCTTCCTGGACATTTATAAGCGTGAGAGTTGGAAACTTAGTATTTGCATCATGTTATTTGCCTACAAATGAAAAATCAAATATTTACAAGGACATTGCATATGAATACCTTAATAATATAATAAATAATAGCGATCAGAACCCTATTATACTTTGTGGCGACTTTAATGCCTTACTTCCTAACTATGGTAATAATTCATCACAAATCAATAATAATACTTAAAGATTACTAGGCTTTATAGAAGCAAATGAATTAATAATTTTAAATGATTAAGAGTCCAACACATTTATTCATAGAGTGAATAATTAATGCTATTACAATGACTACTTCTTGGCAACTTAACATTTAAATTCTGATGATTTCGTTGACTATAAGTTATCCAAGATTCGGGTTTGCATACTGATCATTTTCCACTAAGTATTACATTTAATTATAATTTAAAAAGAAGTGAATAAGATTAACAATAACGATTACTCTTTAAAATTTATAAATTATAGGATCTGAACACGAGAAACTATTATTAAACTATTTTTGGGATAATTTTATCAATTCTAGTAACTTGATTAAAAAGATGTTGAAAATTAGTATCAATTCATCTGCGATCTTATTAGTTATAATGCTGAGGCGCTTGGATCTTAAAATCAAAGAAAAAATTATTATCAATTGCCAAGTTACTTAGCTACGTATTTGTTCAAGCAAAAAAGGATAATATTGCAAATTAGAACCCATTAGCTTTGTATGGACATCATATTTAAGAATTTGCCAAACTTTACTAGCTTAAAATTTAATCTTATAAACATTATCTTCATAAATTTTGGAAATGAAAAAAAATAAAAAGCTAAGGAAAAATATAAAGATCTTAACAAAAATGCTTAAATAATGTTTAAACAAGCTTAGAATCTAATAAACCCAAAAATTCTTAATTAGATGAATTTTAACTTTAACTAACAACAGCAATTTATTGAAAATTGGGAAACTAACGTTTTTGATAAACATTCGAAAATAAGTAAGAAAGAATTTGACTTCTCAAATAGAAAAATAGATGGAATATTTAGAAATAAATCTTTTATTTTAAATTAAGATTAAGTCATTTATAAAATATGCCTCTTTTTACGTGATTTGAAATTAAAAAAATTATATCTTAGCTTACAAATAATAAAGCTACAGGTAATGAGGGTCTAAAGCTAAGCTTATTAAATATGGAGGTTAAGATTTGCATTAAATTATTACAAGTTTCATTAATAACATACTTAGAACATTTAAAATACCTAATGCAATGAAAAAAATAAGCACTCTTCCGATTTTCAAAAAGGGAAACAAAAATAATTGATGTAATTAACGACCTATCGCTTTATTGAACTGTCTACATAAAATTTATGATAAAGCACTAACATAAAGATTTTAACATTATATTTATGAACGAAACATTTTACATCCAGCTTAATTTGGATTTATTCATAAACGCTCCACTACTTAGCAAATTTGAACTATTTAGTAAATTATAGACTTGCATCGTAGATGATCTCATAAAAAGTAATTAATTGCTACTTTAATAGATGTAGAAAAAATGTTTGATAGCATATCTAGGAAATTACTTTTTTATCATCTTAGAAGACTTAGGTTACCTTTGGACCTAATATGGCACTAGAATCATTTTATGATAATGTTGATGTTAAGTTTATAATTGATGGATATCTTACAAGAACAATTAAATATAACAATGGATTACTATAAGGAAGTAGTCATGTACCTGTACTTGCAATTTTATACTATGATTTTTTTATAAGATATTTAGAAGATAATCAGAAGAAATTAGGATTTAAAATATTATCTAAAAATTCGTAGTAGTAGCCTTTGCTGATGAATTAATCCAAATATCCTCTTCCTAGAAAAATGCCTAAAAATTATTACAAGCTACATCTACAATTTTTGATTTAGTAAAACTTACAATTAATGTAGATAAATGTGAAGTAATAGAATTCTTGAAAAAAAATAAATGAAAAGATAGCTAACCTTCTATTACTCTAAAGCTCAATGGAATTCCAATTGCTTAAAAAGATGAAGTTAACTATTTAGGATATTAGTTAGGAATAAAATAAAATTACAAATTACATTGTACAATAGTAGCTACCAAACACAGAGTAGCTATTTAAAAAACTACTGTAATATTTTCTAAATATGTTTTAGTATCCCCTCTCAGCTTCAAAATTCTTTATAGAACTTTTATTTTGCCTAAAGTTTAATATGGAAGTGATATTACTCCGTGAGCTACTATTTCTGGAATTAAAGGAATAAAAAGCAAGATAGCAAAATCGTAAAGGCTTATTTCAAGATAGGTGTTTAGATCTTAAGAATTCACATTCAATGATTCATGCTTTATTGATCTAAACTGGCTTCCTTTTACACATAAGGTAACTCAAAAGTTAATGCACTTTTATTAAAAATTGATATAATACAGCAAAGAAAATCCTAACTCAGACACTGTTTTTTTATTAGAAAAATGCACTAAATTTAATTTACCATACTAGAAACATATAAAAAAATGCATCAATTTGTATAATTTTGAGACATGTCACATGTTTAGAATAATATGTATTTTTTATAAACTCAAGGAATAAAAAATAAAGCATAAATTCTTAATGGAATGTCTCTCTAGAAATACACTTATGCCAACAGCAAAAAGAATTATAGACTAAATATAAAATAATTTAAGTGTATTTCCTGAAATTACTTACACCAAATATAATAAACATTATATTAGAGAGACTATTTCCATCAATAAACTAAGAAATTTTTCTTATAATTTTCAATAAAAACTCAGTAATCGCCACATTAACGTTAGATATAGCATTATTTGCTTATGTGGCTAAGACTTCGATGAAACTGATCATATTTTTGAATGCTAATATTATGCAGATATTATTGAGGAATTCGAAAGTCATAAAGATCTTAAAGAAAAAGACAAAAAGAAACTAATTCTTTATTACTAAAACTATATAAGCAAACATCTTTCAAAAAATCAAATTCCTAAAATAGACAAATTCATCAAAAATTTTAATTTCAAATTACTTAAAAAGCGTCTTGAAATGTTTAAACTACAAGATGAGTTGTTAGAAGAGTTTCTAGAGGGAAAAAAAGAAAAATTTAATCAAAAAAATAAATAAAAATATATGATAGAGAAAGAACAGGAAGAAACTGATTGAAATTTGCAAACTTTTATCTTTCAATATATTTGTAATATTTATAGTCTAAACTATATCTATTGCAACTATGTCTCACTATTCTTAAATATTGAAAATATTATATTTCAATTAATTAATTAATAAATTGGAAATCATGCATCTTAGATCATTAAGAGTTGTAATAGATGGACCTTTTTGCGCATAAAACGAAATCCTGGAGAATGAACTGCATTTCCTTAAACTACAATACTATATGTGATAACGTATGTTAACGTTCAGAAGAAAATTGCTCCTAAACTAAGAATCAACGTTGGATGGATGATTATGTCAATTACCAAAGAGGAATAACTCTATATTTGAAACAGACTCAATAACGAAATAATAATACAAGAAAAATGAAAAGGAATAGATGGAAAATTAGTTCCACAATGATGTAAATTCCATTACACGAATGTAGAATATAATCACCTGCAAAAAATTAGAAGTGAATTAATGGAACAATTCATATAAGGAATACCAAACTTCCTAAGATTCAACAAACACAGAAAACAGGAAATATGATACTTATTTAGACTATGGGCCAAATGCAATGGAGCACAATAAACAATGAAAAGAAAGAAAAAATCTAATAGAGAGTGAAGCATTTTAATTCTGCAATTATAGAAAGGAAGATGAGATCCATATAATAGAAGATTGCAGATAATACAAAGAAGAAAGAGAATAGTTAATAGAAAATATCACGAACGTAATTATCAGTAATAACTAATAAAAATAAGCCTTCTTAAACTCAGGCTTGAAGAAATAGTGTGAGGAAATTACAAATTCGAAAATCTGATACGAACTCTACAAGTAATCAAAAGAAAAGAAATAGATTGTCTCATTAAAAATTTTCTGCAAGATATATAAAAGAAAAGAAAATGGGGTTATATTTAAAAAATTCTTCCTTATTAGAAAAAAACGGTAAAGACTATAGAGCAGGATCCAACGAGCATATTTGAATTTATAATAATTTATCAAGAGGACAAAAATAAAAATATGATTTAGCAACTTTATAACAATTCTAAGAAAATGTAGAAAGGAACTTGCGATATCCTCAGAAAAAACTAACAGATAGCTTAACTATCTAAAGACAAATGAAATAGTTGGAAAAGTAATAGATAGAAATAGAATTCTACTGTTTTAAAAAGGCCTAATGATGGAGATTGACTCTAACTATTCAGATCAGGATATAATGAATCTATTGGAAGAAAATTTAGAATAAATGGAAGAAAATTTAGAAGATTCTGGTCTGATAAAATAATTTCCAAGAATACCCTTACTTTTGATTTTCTCTTAATTTGTGGTCAAAATATCAATGGTGAAACCACGTAAATTAATTGATTGGTTAGATCATTCATTCATAAACTCTCTCTTCAACATTTATAGTTTTTTTTTAATTTTTTAATTTTTAGATCTTAATCGGTTGTTCATTTCTACACTTTTTTTCCTATTACTTTTAAACTTCGATTTTTTTTTCGTTTCATTTATAAATTTTTTATGTTGTCGATTTATATGCCTTTTATCATCTAAAACAGATTTAATTTTTTTATTGTTTATTTTTTCCTTTTAAGATTTTGATAATTTCCTTTTTCAATCATCATTTTTTCTTTTTTTCTCTATTATAGCCATTTGAGTTTATAATTTTGGCTTATTTTCTATTTTTTTGTGGTCTTATATTAATTTCTATCTGATTTGTTTACATGCTTTAAGTGTTGTTAGTCTGATCTTATGAAGTGCTTCAAAAAGTATTTAATTTTCTTTAATGGGAGTAAATTTTTATTGTTACTTTTTTAGTTAAATAAATAAATTGGATTATAGAGCGCGTAGCACTCTCGTTGGTGCGCAGCTCTTTAAATTAATTTTATTTAATGTCGAAAAAAAATTAATATCTTTCTGTCCCTGTTTTCCCTTCCTGCAATACGTCCCTGTAATTTTTCCTTCCAAAGCATAGGATGCAATATGCAATTACGGGTACATTTCCCCCGACCTATAATGAAGAAAGTTTCCTCCTGGCATTCAGAGTTCTTCAGCTTGTTACATCGTCTTTCTCTTGTCATTGATTTCTCTTTCTCCGATTTATCCTCCGACTGCGCTTATTTTTTATTTGCCTTGCTGGGCCTCCAAGCAACATCCGAAGGAAAGGGCTTTCCACCCTATTTAAATTATATATATTATAATAATTTAAAATATTGACGGCGAGTCTTAAGCTAGTCTCTAGCTAGAGACTCAATATCAGAAAAAGCGAGTCTTATTCTGTAGTTTGCGCCTCAGAACCTCTCCTATTCACTATGCCGTCAACTTGGATAGGAGCTTGGTGGAAAGCAAGTCATAGTTGAGGCAAAAATAAACTAAGATTTTTAACTATAAAAGATACTCAAGACTGACTTTTGTACTAGAATGATAATTCCTTAAGAATTTAAACTCCGGCCTTAGACAGAGTCATAAGAATAGAGAGAAGAAGATTTCACATTTGGGAATTAAAACAAGCAGAAAAGAGTATCAAGACTATATTATTAAAACATTAATCCGTGGATAGCCTATAATGGCAGACCCACGTTAATTAATTAATTTATTTATCGTATTATCTGTTCACTTTCTCTTTCATTTTTACATTTAATATTGCGTTTAGCTGGAGGAATTTAAATTCCATATTTTTCATGTTTTCTTTTGCAAGAACTTGATTATTTAATAACAGTGCGATTCTAGTTTTCAATGTAATTAATGTTTGCTTAGCTCATTTAATCTTTTTATCAAGGCTTGGTTTTTAGATTAAATAATTCTTTCATTAATTACTTATTAATTTCTTATTATTTTCTTAAGTTTTACTCAAACTTTTAATTGTCACAAATGAAGTTAAATATTAGCTAATGATAGAATTACTGGAGTTTTATATAATTCTCATCAAGCAAACTTGTCTAGCAAAATTGATTATATTATTCAATTTTTATTGTACTAGATGAAGCATTTGAACATTAAACTTTAACTTATATTTTTTATCCTAACTTATATTGTCTGTTTAAGTTTGACTAATTTTATGTGAATTTACTTCCGTTTAAGTTTGCATTTCAACTTGAATTATTTTTTGTATTTGTAACTGATAAGTATAAATGATTGTATTATTTTCTAATTCTCTTTGTTTTTATATTAATATATCTTAAATGATATTTTATTTTCATAGTAAATCTGTTTTATACATCATATATTACTTATTTCCATTTTAATATTGCTTTTCTAATTCTTTACTCAAATATAAAATTTAATTCTTTAGCATTAAACACTAATCAGCAGATTATTGATTTAAATATTAATAATTTTATAATTAAGCTTCAGTGTTTATTTTTTATTTAATAAGCTTCTTAAAGTTCTTGTTAGATATGCTTTAATGCTTATTCTTACTATTTATATAATTCAATTTAAACTTGCAGGAAGTTTATTTATTTATGGGCTAGTATATCACTAGATTATAAATTTTTTTGTGTTTATTTATGACTTTTAACTAGTTCTGTATAAGTAAATTATTAATTACTAAGAGTTTATTCAATATATTTCTTTATTTCATCTGTTTAAATTAACTTTTCTTTTGAGCTATCATAATTTGTTTATATTGATTATTCATTTATTCCAGAAATGCTTATACCAGTCTAGATAATTTAATTAATAAGGCAAATTCAGGAATTTGCTTAAACTTCTTTATCTAAAAATTATATTTAATTTGTTGCAAAATTTAACTGCTTAGACCTTATTTTTAATTATTAATACTCTTATAGATCTAACATTAGCATCTAATTTTCATTTTTGATTTCCTTTATTTTCTTAGTAATTTTATTTATATAAGTCTTATACTATTCAAAGGTTGCTTCATAAGAACTTTTCATGACTTAAATATTTTGATTATTTTATGTAAGAATAGTGTTTAGTTTTTCTAAAGAATTGTTATTATATATAAAAAAATATAAAATGGACGTCGGCCGCATCAGACAAATTAGTAAGTAATCTGGTACAGAGTATATTGCATTGCGAGTAATCTCACACTAGATGTCACAACGGGGAATGGTAGATAAGCTCCGTTGAGACATACCTAGCTTACCCCAAGGGTTCTCTCTAGCAGTATGAAAGTTTGATTGACGGGCCTTCTTATTACCGACTTAATAACTATCTCTTATTTGGACCTTATTCAAGAAGACTGAAGCATTTGACTCAAGATTTTAGAATAAATTTTAATAAGCAGATTCCCTATTTGGAGAAGCTGACATGACTCATCGGACTTCCAGAATTTTAACAAGAAACATGAGAACATTTTTCTTAATATTAAATATTAATATTGAAAGAGCTGCGCGCCAATGAGGTGCTACGCGCTCTATAATCATTTTATTTATTTGTTTATTTATCTGTTAATTTTTATATTTTAATCTTGAGTTCTTTTACTTCATATAGAAGTATTTCATTTTATTTTTCAACTTAAAGAGTATCTTAAATATTCATAATATTATTTACTGCTTTTAACTGGTTAGAGAATGAATTATCAAAAAGTATCTTACTATGTAGAGGATACTTTTGATACGAGTGCTGAGACTGAGGTACCAATCTAGTTTTTTTTATCTATAAATATATTTTTGAATCTTTAAAACTCTTGCTAGTTAATTTCCAGTTCTTAAGGAATTTCGAAGTAATTTTAACGAAATTCGAAGGATCTTTTTAACTGGAGATTAACTACAACTATTTAATAAAGCTCTTAACAAGTTTATAATATGCTTTACGGATTTGAGTTGAAATGAATCAGGATAAATTTTAGAAAGTAGTCGAGCATCTACCTATGCTCATTTAATTAGATAGCAGTTCTTTATTTTTAGGTAAAGAAGATTCGTCAAGATTTTAATCCCGTGATATTTAGAAATAATAAATTTTTTTATATTTACAATTTATTTAAAGAGTTATTTCCTATAGCTTCTTCTATGTATGGAATACAATCGCTTCCATAACCAAAATCTTGATTATAAAGAATTTTATTATTATAGATGCATTATATGGAGTGATTCTTTTCTATATTGTTAATTTGCTTAAAATTCATGCTTGGGTTTTCTGGCATTCTAAGATTCTTGACTCCAGATGTTTTAAATATGAAATATTTTCTTATATCCAATGATCCAAATACTTAAATTCCTTCACTTTCTCTATTGCTATACCATTTATCGTGATTATATCTTATTTTTGTCATGCATTAACATTTCATACCATTCATTTTGTTTTGTCCGTAATTTATAAATTATGGCGTTATGATCATTATTATAGTATATCAATCATATCATCTAGTTAATCTGGATGAACAAATGGTACAATATCATCAGCATATGCTAGGGTGCCTACATATCTTACTTCTGTTTCCAATTCCGTTTCAGTCTGCATTTTAATACCAACTTCTTTTATCCTTTAGTTCATTCAATAACTAATTTAATAATATATTGAATAATCTCCAGGGAGCAGACACATCCTTATTTAACTCCGTTTTAAGTTTCAAATTCTTCAGAAATAAGATAATTTATTCTTAATCTTATTCTCTCATCTTTATATATGATTGATAGGAAACTTTTCATTCCTTACTGTACTTAGATCTTATTCAGGATTTTTCATAAATTTGATCAAATCACTGAATCAAATTCTTTTTAAATAAAATAAAAATGACGATAATCTCTTGATTGTTATAATAAAGTCATTCAAGTATTGTTCTTAGATAGAATATTTATTGAGAGCATAAATTAACTACTTTAAATCCGTATCACAATTCATCGTAACATCTTTACAAGTAAGGATTTGAATATTAAATAGTCAGAGATCATGATTTTCAAAAGGAGATTTATAAGTGATATGGGAAAATAGCAAAAAGGGTCATATGTGTTTGATTATTGTCAGCTATATAAAGTAGGATTTCTGTTTAGGTATTTATCGAAAAAATCAACCTTTAAATTTATATTGCAGTAATATTTATATTAAACTCTACTCCTACTAAAATAAGTCCTTCTTATTTATATCAGGTCCTGAAAGTTCTTTTTGCTTACTTGGTATAGAAACTTTTTCATGTTTTATATAAATTATTTAATTGATTTTAATTTAAAATATTATTGAATGTAAATATTTAAATTAATGATAGCTTATAATTATCTGAAATTCTTTTGAATGTAACAAATTATAAGACATAAAAAAGAAACTTTTGTTTCGAGTATTTTATAATAATTTCCTGATTTTTTTTTATTTTATTTAAAAAAGTAAAATATTTTCTGAATAAGTTTTCAAATAATTTTCAAATCTTTTAGATATAAAAAAAATATACGAAAAAACTTTAAAAATATTTTATTAGGAAAAAAAGAAAATGCTAAAAAATTTTCAAATTAAAATTAAATTGTATCGTTAAATAAACGCAAAAAATCTTTTATCGACGATTGAAAATATATTTTTGATGTGGCAATAGTAAAAAAATAAAAAAAATTTAAAAAAATGTGTAAACAAATGAGGTCTTACAGGTACCTGTCTTGACGTTCCATAGTCTCAAAGTATTATCTCAACTTCCCGATACG
Organism: Loxodes magnus; assembly: GCA_946699065.1. Lineage (NCBI taxonomy): Eukaryota > Ciliophora > Karyorelictea > Loxodida > Loxodidae > Loxodes > Loxodes magnus. The sequence continues at coordinate 19,977 of CAMPDV010003841.1, forward strand.
ATGAACTCTGAATCACTGGATATAGCCACAGATCATACAGAATCAGTGTGACCACTCATGGTCTTAAGGTACCTGTCTTGACGTCCCATAGTCTCACCGTATTATCTCTACTTCCCGATACGATGAACTCTGAATCACTGGATATAGCCACAGATAATACATAATCTGTGTGACCACTCATGGTCTTACAGGTACCTGTCTTGACGTTCCATAGTCTCACCGTCTCATCTCAACTTCCCGATACGATTAACTCTGAATCACTGGATATAGCCACAGATAATACATAATCTGTGTGACCACTCATGGTCTTACAGGTACCTGTCTTGACGTTCCATAGTCTCACCGTCTCATCTCTACTTCCCGATACGATGAACTCTGAATCACTGGATATAGCCACAGATCATACATAACTAGTGTGACCACTCATGGTCTTACAGGTACCTGTCTTGAAGTCCCATAGTCTCACCGTATTATCTCTACTTCCCGATACGATGAACTCTGAATCACTGGATATAGCCACAGATAATACATAATCTGTGTGACCACTCATGGTCTTACAGGTACCTGTCTTGACGTTCCATAGTCTCACCGTATAATCTGCACTTCCCGATACGATGAACTCTGAATCACTGGATATAGCCACAGATAATACAGAATCTGTGTGACCACTCATGGTCTTACAGGTACCTGTCTTGACGTCCCATAGTCTCACCGTATTATCTCTACTTCCCGATACGATGAACTCTGAATCACTGGATATAGCCACAGATAATACATAACTAGTGTGACCACTCATGGTCTTACAGGTACCTGTCTTGACGTTCCATAGTCTCACCGTCTCATCATCACTTCCCGATACGATGAACTCTGAATCACTGGATATAGCCACAGATAATACATAACTAGTGTGACCACTCATGGTCTTACAGGTACCTGTCTTGACGTTCCATAGTCTCACCGTCTCATCTCTACTTCCCGATACGATGAACTCTGAATCACTGGATATAGCCACAGATCATACATAACTAGTGTGACCACTCATGGTCTTACAGGTACCTGTCTTGAAGTCCCATAGTCTCACCGTCTCATCATAACTTCCCGATACGATGAACTCTGAATCACTGGATATAGCCACAGATAATACATAATCTGTGTGACCACTCATGGTCTTACAGGTACCTGTCTTGACGTTCCATAGTCTCACCGTCTCATCATAACTTCCCGATACGATGAACTCTGAATCACTGGATATAGCCACAGATAATACATAATCTGTGTGACCACTCATGGTCTTACAGGTACCTGTCTTGACGTTCCATAGTCTCACCGTCTCATCATAACTTCCCGATACGATGAACTCTGAATCACTGGATATAGACACAGATAATACATAATTTGTGTGACCACTCATGGTCTTACAGGTACCTGTCTTGACGTTCCATAGTCTCACCGTCTCATCTCTACTTCCCGATACGATGAACTCTGAATCACTGGATATAGCCACAGATAATACATAATCTGTGTGACCACTCATGGTCTTACAGGTACCTGTCTTGACGTTCCATAGTCTCACCGTCTCATCTCAACTTCCCGATACGATTAACTCTGAATCACTGGATATAGCCACAGATAATACATAATCTGTGTGACCACTCATGGTCTTACAGGTACCTGTCTTGACGTTCCATAGTCTCACCGTCTCATCTCTACTTCCCGATACGATGAACTCTGAATCACTGGATATAGCCACAGATCATACATAACTAGTGTGACCACTCATGGTCTTACAGGTACCTGTCTTGAAGTCCCATAGTCTCACCGTATTATCTCTACTTCCCGATACGATGAACTCTGAATCACTGGATATAGCCACAGATAATACATAATCTGTGTGACCACTCATGGTCTTACAGGTACCTGTCTTGACGTTCCATAGTCTCACCGTATAATCTGCACTTCCCGATACGATGAACTCTGAATCACTGGATATAGCCACAGATGATACAGAATATGTGTGACCAATCATGGTCTTACAGGTACCTGTCTTGACGTCCCATAGTCTCACCGTATTATCTCTACTTCCCGATACGATGAACTCTGAATCACTGGATATAGCCACAGATAATACATAATCTGTGTGACCACTCATGGTCTTACAGGTACCTGTCTTGACGTTCCATAGTCTCACCGTCTCATCTCAACTTCCCGATACGATTAACTCTGAATCACTGGATATAGCCACAGATAATACATAATCTGTGTGACCACTCATGGTCTTACAGGTACCTGTCTTGACGTTCCATAGTCTCACCGTCTCATCTCTACTTCCCGATACGATGAACTCTGAATCACTGGATATAGCCACAGATCATACATAACTAGTGTGACCACTCATGGTCTTACAGGTACCTGTCTTGAAGTCCCATAGTCTCACCGTATTATCTCTACTTCCCGATACGATGAACTCTGAATCACTGGATATAGCCACAGATAATACATAATCTGTGTGACCACTCATGGTCTTACAGGTACCTGTCTTGACGTTCCATAGTCTCACCGTATAATCTGCACTTCCCGATACGATGAACTCTGAATCACTGGATATAGCCACAGATGATACAGAATATGTGTGACCAATCATGGTCTTACAGGTACCTGTCTTGACGTCCCATAGTCTCACCGTATTATCTCTACTTCCCGATACGATGAACTCTGAATCACTGGATATAGCCACAGATAATACATAATCTGTGTGACCACTCATGGTCTTACAGGTACCTGTCTTGACGTTCCATAGTCTCACCGTCTCATCTCAACTTCCCGATACGATTAACTCTGAATCACTGGATATAGCCACAGATAATACATAATCTGTGTGACCACTCATGGTCTTACAGGTACCTGTCTTGACGTTCCATAGTCTCACCGTCTCATCTCTACTTCCCGATACGATGAACTCTGAATCACTGGATATAGCCACAGATCATACATAACTAGTGTGACCACTCATGGTCTTACAGGTACCTGTCTTGAAGTCCCATAGTCTCACCGTATTATCTCTACTTCCCGATACGATGAACTCTGAATCACTGGATATAGCCACAGATAATACATAATCTGTGTGACCACTCATGGTCTTACAGGTACCTGTCTTGACGTTCCATAGTCTCACCGTATAATCTGCACTTCCCGATACGATGAACTCTGAATCACTGGATATAGCCACAGATGATACAGAATATGTGTGACCAATCATGGTCTTACAGGTACCTGTCTTGACGTCCCATAGTCTCACCGTATTATCTCTACTTCCCGATACGATGAACTCTGAATCACTGGATATAGCCACAGATAATACATAATCTGTGTGACCACTCATGGTCTTACAGGTACCTGTCTTGACGTTCCATAGTCTCACCGTCTCATCTCAACTTCCCGATACGATTAACTCTGAATCACTGGATATAGCCACAGATAATACATAATCTGTGTGACCACTCATGGTCTTACAGGTACCTGTCTTGACGTTCCATAGTCTCACCGTCTCATCTCTACTTCCCGATACGATGAACTCTGAATCACTGGATATAGCCACAGATCATACATAACTAGTGTGACCACTCATGGTCTTACAGGTACCTGTCTTGAAGTCCCATAGTCTCACCGTCTCATCATAACTTCCCGATACGATGAACTCTGAATCACTGGATATAGCCACAGATAATACATAATCTGTGTGACCACTCATGGTCTTACAGGTACCTGTCTTGACGTTCCATAGTCTCACCGTCTCATCATAACTTCCCGATACGATGAACTCTGAATCACTGGATATAGCCACAGATCATACATAACTAGTGTGACCACTCATGGTCTTACAGGTACCTGTCTTGACGTTCCATAGTCTCACCGTCTCATCATAACTTCCCGATACGATGAACTCTGAATCACTGGATATAGCCACAGATAATACATAATCTGTGTGACCACTCATGGTCTTACAGGTACCTGTCTTGACGTTCCATAGTCTCACCGTATAATCTGCACTTCCCGATACGATGAACTCTGAATCACTGGATATAGCCACAGATGATACAGAATATGTGTGACCAATCATGGTCTTACAGGTACCTGTCTTGACGTCCCATAGTCTCACCGTATTATCTCTACTTCCCGATACGATGAACTCTGAATCACTGGATATAGCCACAGATAATACATAATCTGTGTGACCACTCATGGTCTTACAGGTACCTGTCTTGACGTTCCATAGTCTCACCGTCTCATCTCAACTTCCCGATACGATTAACTCTGAATCACTGGATATAGCCACAGATAATACATAATCTGTGTGACCACTCATGGTCTTACAGGTACCTGTCTTGACGTTCCATAGTCTCACCGTCTCATCTCTACTTCCCGATACGATGAACTCTGAATCACTGGATATAGACACAGATAATACTAAATTTGTGTGACCACTCATGGTCTTACAGGTACCTGTCTTGACGTTCCATAGTCTCACCGTCTCATCATAACTTCCCGATACGATGAACTCTGAATCACTGGATATAGCCACAGATCATACATAACTAGTGTGACCACTCATGGTCTTACAGGTACCTGTCTTGACGTTCCATAGTCTCACCGTCTCATCTCTACTTCCCGATACGATGAACTCTGAATCACTGGATATAGCCACAGATCATACATAACTAGTGTGACCACTCATGGTCTTACAGGTACCTGTCTTGACGTTCCATAGTCTCACCGTCTCATCATAACTTCCCGATACGATGAACTCTGAATCACTGGATATAGACACAGATAATACATAATTTGTGTGACCACTCATGGTCTTACAGGTACCTGTCTTGACGTTCCATAGTCTCACCGTCTCATCTCTACTTCCCGATACGATGAACTCTGAATCACTGGATATAGCCACAGATAATACATAATTTGTGTGACCACTCATGGTCTTACAGGTACCTGTCTTGACGTTCCATAGTCTCACCGTCTCATCATAACTTCCCGATACGATGAACTCTGAATCACTGGATATAGCCACAGATCATACAGAATCAGTGTGACCACTCATGGTCTTACAGGTACCTGTCTTGACGTTCCATAGTCTCACCGTCTCATCATAACTTCCCGATACGATGAACTCTGAATCACTGGATATAGCCACAGATAATACAGAATCTGTGTGACCACTCATGGTCTTACAGGTACCTGTCTTGACGTTCCATAGTCTCACCGTCTCATCATAACTTCCCGATACGATGAACTCTGAATCACTGGATATAGCCACAGATCATACATAATTTGTGTGACCACTCATGGTCTTACAGGTACCTGTCTTGACGTTCCATAGTCTCACCGTCTCATCATAACTTCCCGATACGATGAACTCTGAATCACTGGATATAGCCACAGATAATACATAATCTGTGTGACCACTCATGGTCTTACAGGTACCTGTCTTGACGTTCCATAGTCTCACCGTCTCATCATAACTTCCCGATACGATGAACTCTGAATCACTGGATATAGCCACAGATCATACAGAATCAGTGTGACCACTCATGGTCTTACAGGTACCTGTCTTGACGTTCCATAGTCTCACCGTCTCATCATAACTTCCCGATACGATGAACTCTGAATCACTGGATATAGCCACAGATCATACAGAATCAGTGTGACCACTCATGGTCTTACAGGTACCTGTCTTGACGTTCCATAGTCTCACCGTCTCATCTCTACTTCCCGATACGATGAACTCTGAATCACTGGATATAGCCACAGATCATACAGAATCAGTGTGACCACTCATGGTCTTACAGGTACCTGTCTTGACGTTCCATAGTCTCACCGTCTCATCTCTACTTCCCGATACGATGAACTCTGAATCACTGGATATAGCCACAGATCATACATAATTTGTGTGACCACTCATGGTCTTACAGGTACCTGTCTTGACGTTCCATAGTCTCACCGTATAATCTGCACTTCCCGATACGATGAACTCTGAATCACTGGATATAGCCACAGATAATACAGAATATATGTGACCACTCATGGTCTTACAGGTACCTGTCTTGACGTTCCATAGTCTCACCGTCTCATCATAACTTCCCGATACGATGAACTCTGAATCACTGGATATAGCCACAGATAATACATAATCTGTGTGACCACTCATGGTCTTACAGGTACCTGTCTTGACGTTCCATAGTCTCACCGTCTCATCATAACTTCCCGATACGATGAACTCTGAATCACTGGATATAGCCACAGATCATACATAACTAGTGTGACCACTCATGGTCTTACAGGTACCTGTCTTGACGTTCCATAGTCTCACCGTCTCATCTCAACTTCCCGATACGATGAACTCTGAATCACTGGATATAGCCACAGATAATACAGAATATATGTGACCACTCATGGTCTTACAGGTACCTGTCTTGACGTTCCATAGTCTCACCGTCTCATCATAACTTCCCGATACGATGAACTCTGAATCACTGGATATAGCCACAGATAATACATAATCTGTGTGACCACTCATGGTCTTACAGGTACCTGTCTTGACGTTCCATAGTCTCACCGTCTCATCATAACTTCCCGATACGATGAACTCTGAATCACTGGATATAGCCACAGATCATACATAACTAGTGTGACCACTCATGGTCTTACAGGTACCTGTCTTGACGTTCCATAGTCTCACCGTCTCATCATAACTTCCCGATACGATGAACTCTGAATCACTGGATATAGCCACAGATGATACAGAATATATGTGACCACTCATGGTCTTACAGGTACCTGTCTTGACGTTCCATAGTCTCACCGTCTCATCTCTACTTCCCGATACGATGAACTCTGAATCACTGGATATAGCCACAGATCATACAGAATATTTTTGACCACTCATGGTCTTACAGGTACCTGTCTTGACGTTCCATAGTCTCACCGTCTCATCATAACTTCCCGATACGATGAACTCTGAATCACTGGATATAGCCACAGATAATACATAATCTGTGTGACCACTCATGGTCTTACAGGTACCTGTCTTGACGTTCCATAGTCTCACCGTCTCATCATAACTTCCCGATACGATGAACTCTGAATCACTGGATATAGCCACAGATAATACATAATTTGTGTGACCACTCATGGTCTTACAGGTACCTGTCTTGACGTTCCATAGTCTCACCGTCTCATCATAACTTCCCGATACGATGAACTCTGAATCACTGGATATAGCCACAGATAATACATAATCTGTGTGACCACTCATGGTCTTACAGGTACCTGTCTTGACGTTCCATAGTCTCACCGTCTCATCATAACTTCCCGATACGATGAACTCTGAATCACTGGATATAGCCACAGATAATACAGAATATATGTGACCACTCATGGTCTTACAGGTACCTGTCTTGACGTTCCATAGTCTCACCGTCTCATCATAACTTCCCGATACGATGAACTCTGAATCACTGGATATAGCCACAGATCATACATAATTTGTGTGACCACTCATGGTCTTACAGGTACCTGTCTTGACGTTCCATAGTCTCACCGTCTCATCTCAACTTCCCGATACGATGAACTCTGAATCACTGGATATAGCCACAGATAATACAGAATATATGTGACCACTCATGGTCTTACAGGTACCTGTCTTGACGTTCCATAGTCTCACCGTCTCATCATAACTTCCCGATACGATGAACTCTGAATCACTGGATATAGCCACAGATAATACATAATCTGTGTGACCACTCATGGTCTTACAGGTACCTGTCTTGACGTTCCATAGTCTCACCGTCTCATCATAACTTCCCGATACGATGAACTCTGAATCACTGGATATAGCCACAGATAATACAGAATATATGTGACCACTCATGGTCTTACAGGTACCTGTCTTGACGTTCCATAGTCTCACCGTCTCATCATAACTTCCCGATACGATGAACTCTGAATCACTGGATATAGCCACAGATGATACAGAATATATGTGACCACTCATGGTCTTACAGGTACCTGTCTTGACGTTCCATAGTCTCACCGTCTCATCTCTACTTCCCGATACGATGAACTCTGAATCACTGGATATAGCCACAGATCATACATAATTTGTGTGACCACTCATGGTCTTACAGGTACCTGTCTTGACGTTCCATAGTCTCACCGTCTCATCTCAACTTCCCGATACGATGAACTCTGAATCACTGGATATAGCCACAGATAATACAGAATATATGTGACCACTCATGGTCTTACAGGTACCTGTCTTGACGTTCCATAGTCTCACCGTCTCATCTCTACTTCCCGATACGATGAACTCTGAATCACTGGATATAGCCACAGATAATACAGAATATATGTGACCACTCATGGTCTTACAGGTACCTGTCTTGACGTTCCATAGTCTCACCGTCTCATCTCAACTTCCCGATACGATGAACTCTGAATAACTGGATATAGCCACAGATAATACATAATTTGTGTGACCACTCATGGTCTTACAGGTACCTGTCTTGACGTTCCATAGTCTCACCGTCTCATCATAACTTCCCGATACGATGAACTCTGAATCACTGGATATAGCCACAGATCATACATAATCTGTGTGACCACTCATGGTCTTAAGGTACCTGTCTTGACGTTCCATAGTCTCACCGTCTCATCATAACTTCCCGATACGATGAACTCTGAATCACTGGATATAGCCACAGATCATACATAATTTGTGTGACCACTCATGGTCTTACAGGTACCTGTCTTGACGTTCCATAGTCTCACCGTCTCATCTCAACTTCCCGATACGATGAACTCTGAATCACTGGATATAGCCACAGATAATACAGAATCAGTGTGACCACTCATGGTCTTACAGGTACCTGTCTTGACGTTTCATAGTCTCACCGTCTCATCTCTACTTCCCGATACGATGAACTCTGAATCACTGGATATAGCCACAGATAATACATAATCTGTGTGACCACTCATGGTCTTACAGGTACCTGTCTTGACGTTCCATAGTCTCACCGTCTCATCATAACTTCCCGATACGATGAACTCTGAATCACTGGATATAGCCACAGATCATACATAATTTGTGTGACCACTCATGGTCTTACAGGTACCTGTCTTGACGTTCCATAGTCTCACCGTCTCATCATAACTTCCCGATACGATGAACTCTGAATCACTGGATATAGCCACAGATAATACATAATCTGTGTGACCACTCATGGTCTTACAGGTACCTGTCTTGACGTTCCATAGTCTCACCGTCTCATCATAACTTCCCGATACGATGAACTCTGAATCACTGGATATAGCCACAGATCATACAGAATCAGTGTGACCACTCATGGTCTTACAGGTACCTGTCTTGACGTTCCATAGTCTCACCGTCTCATCTCTACTTCCCGATACGATGAACTCTGAATCACTGGATATAGCCACAGATCATACATAATTTGTGTGACCACTCATGGTCTTACAGGTACCTGTCTTGACGTTCCATAGTCTCACCGTCTCATCTCAACTTCCCGATACGATGAACTCTGAATCACTGGATATAGCCACAGATCATACAGAATATATGTGACCACTCATGGTCTTACAGGTACCTGTCTTGACGTTCCATAGTCTCACCGTCTCATCTCTACTTCCCGATACGATGAACTCTGAATCACTGGATATAGCCACAGATAATACAGAATATATGTGACCACTCATGGTCTTACAGGTACCTGTCTTGACGTTCCATAGTCTCACCGTCTCATCTCAACTTCCCGATACGATGAACTCTGAATCACTGGATATAGCCACAGATAATACAGAATATATGTGACCACTCATGGTCTTACAGGTACCTGTCTTGACGTTCCATAGTCTCACCGTCTCATCATAACTTCCCGATACGATGAACTCTGAATCACTGGATATAGCCACAGATAATACATAATATATGTGACCACTCATGGTCTTACAGGTACCTGTCTTGACGTTCCATAGTCTCACCGTCTCATCATAACTTCCCGATACGATGAACTCTGAATCACTGGATATAGCCACAGATGATACAGAATATATGTGACCACTCATGGTCTTACAGGTACCTGTCTTGACGTTCCATAGTCTCACCGTCTCATCATAACTTCCCGATACGATGAACTCTGAATCACTGGATATAGCCACAGATCATACATAATTTGTGTGACCACTCATGGTCTTACAGGTACCTGTCTTGACGTTCCATAGTCTCACCGTCTCATCTCTACTTCCCGATACGATGAACTCTGAATCACTGGATATAGCCACAGATCATACATAATTTGTGTGACCACTCATGGTCTTACAGGTACCTGTCTTGACGTTCCATAGTCTCACCGTCTCATCATAACTTCCCGATACGATGAACTCTGAATCACTGGATATAGCCACAGATGATACAGAATATATGTGACCACTCATGGTCTTACAGGTACCTGTCTTGACGTTCCATAGTCTCACCGTCTCATCATAACTTCCCGATACGATGAACTCTGAATCACTGGATATAGCCACAGATGATACAGAATATATGTGACCACTCATGGTCTTACAGGTACCTGTCTTGACGTTCCATAGTCTCACCGTCTCATCTCTACTTCCCGATACGATGAACTCTGAATCACTGGATATAGCCACAGATAATACATAATCTGTGTGACCACTCATGGTCTTACAGGTACCTGTCTTGACGTTCCATAGTCTCACCGTCTCATCATAACTTCCCGATACGATGAACTCTGAATCACTGGATATAGCCACAGATCATACAGAATATATGTGACCACTCATGGTCTTACAGGTACCTGTCTTGACGTTCCATAGTCTCACCGTCTCATCATAACTTCCCGATACGATGAACTCTGAATCACTGGATATAGCCACAGATCATACATAACTAGTGTGACCACTCATGGTCTTACAGGTACCTGTCTTGACGTTCCATAGTCTCACCGTCTCATCATAACTTCCCGATACGATGAACTCTGAATCACTGGATATAGACACAGATAATACATAATTTGTGTGACCACTCATGGTCTTACAGGTACCTGTCTTGACGTTCCATAGTCTCACCGTCTCATCTCTACTTCCCGATACGATGAACTCTGAATCACTGGATATAGCCACAGATAATACATAATTTGTGTGACCACTCATGGTCTTACAGGTACCTGTCTTGACGTTCCATAGTCTCACCGTCTCATCATAACTTCCCGATACGATGAACTCTGAATCACTGGATATAGCCACAGATCATACAGAATCAGTGTGACCACTCATGGTCTTACAGGTACCTGTCTTGACGTTCCATAGTCTCACCGTCTCATCTCAACTTCCCGATACGATGAACTCTGAATCACTGGATATAGCCACAGATCATACAGAATATATGTGACCACTCATGGTCTTACAGGTACCTGTCTTGACGTTCCATAGTCTCACCGTCTCATCATAACTTCCCGATACGATGAACTCTGAATCACTGGATATAGCCACAGATCATACATAATTTGTGTGACCACTCATGGTCTTACAGGTACCTGTCTTGACGTTCCATAGTCTCACCGTCTCATCATAACTTCCCGATACGATGAACTCTGAATCACTGGATATAGCCACAGATAATACATAATATATGTGACCACTCATGGTCTTACAGGTACCTGTCTTGACGTTCCATAGTCTCACCGTCTCATCATAACTTCCCGATACGATGAACTCTGAATCACTGGATATAGCCACAGATAATACATAATTTGTGTGACCACTCATGGTCTTACAGGTACCTGTCTTGACGTTCCATAGTCTCACCGTATTATCTCAACTTCCCGATACGATGAACTCTGAATCACTGGATATAGCCACAGATAATACATAATTTGTGTGACCACTCATGGTCTTACAGGTACCTGTCTTGACGTTCCATAGTCTCACCGTCTCATCTCAACTTCCCGATACGATGAACTCTGAATCACTGGATATAGCCACAGATAATACAGAATATATGTGACCACTCATGGTCTTACAGGTACCTGTCTTGACGTTCCATAGTCTCACCGTCTCATCTCTACTTCCCGATACGATGAACTCTGAATCACTGGATATAGCCACAGATAATACAGAATATATGTGACCACTCATGGTCTTACAGGTACCTGTCTTGACGTTCCATAGTCTCACCGTCTCATCTCAACTTCCCGATACGATGAACTCTGAATAACTGGATATAGCCACAGATAATACATAATTTGTGTGACCACTCATGGTCTTACAGGTACCTGTCTTGACGTTCCATAGTCTCACCGTCTCATCATAACTTCCCGATACGATGAACTCTGAATCACTGGATATAGCCACAGATCATACATAATCTGTGTGACCACTCATGGTCTTAAGGTACCTGTCTTGACGTTCCATAGTCTCACCGTCTCATCATAACTTCCCGATACGATGAACTCTGAATCACTGGATATAGCCACAGATCATACATAATTTGTGTGACCACTCATGGTCTTACAGGTACCTGTCTTGACGTTCCATAGTCTCACCGTCTCATCTCAACTTCCCGATACGATGAACTCTGAATCACTGGATATAGCCACAGATAATACAGAATCAGTGTGACCACTCATGGTCTTACAGGTACCTGTCTTGACGTTTCATAGTCTCACCGTCTCATCTCTACTTCCCGATACGATGAACTCTGAATCACTGGATATAGCCACAGATAATACATAATCTGTGTGACCACTCATGGTCTTACAGGTACCTGTCTTGACGTTCCATAGTCTCACCGTCTCATCTCAACTTCCCGATACGATGAACTCTGAATCACTGGATATAGCCACAGATAATACATAATCTGTGTGACCACTCATGGTCTTACAGGTACCTGTCTTGACGTTCCATAGTCTCACCGTCTCATCTCTACTTCCCGATACGATGAACTCTGAATCACTGGATATAGCCACAGATAATACATAATCTGTGTGACCACTCATGGTCTTACAGGTACCTGTCTTGACGTTCCATAGTCTCACCGTCTCATCTCAACTTCCCGATACGATGAACTCTGAATCACTGGATATAGCCACAGATCATACAGAACTAGTGTGACCACTCATGGTCTTACAGGTACCTGTCTTGACGTTCCATAGTCTCACCGTATTATCTCTACTTCCCGATACGATGAACTCTGAATCACTGGATATAGCCACAGATCATACATAACTAGTGTGACCACTCATGGTCTTACAGGTACCTGTCTTGACGTTCCATAGTCTCACCGTCTCATCATAACTTCCCGATACGATGAACTCTGAATAACTGGATATAGCCACAGATAATACATAATTTGTGTGACCACTCATGGTCTTACAGGTACCTGTCTTGACGTTCCATAGTCTCACCGTCTCATCATAACTTCCCGATACGATGAACTCTGAATCACTGGATATAGCCACAGATGATACATAATTTGTGTGACCACTCATGGTCTTACAGGTACCTGTCTTGACGTTCCATAGTCTCACCGTCTCATCTCAACTTCCCGATACGATGAACTCTGAATCACTGGATATAGCCACAGATAATACATAATCTGTGTGACCACTCATGGTCTTACAGGTACCTGTCTTGACGTTCCATAGTCTCACCGTCTCATCTCTACTTCCCGATACGATGAACTCTGAATCACTGGATATAGCCACAGATCATACATAATTTGTGTGACCACTCATGGTCTTACAGGTACCTGTCTTGACGTTCCATAGTCTCACCGTCTCATCATAACTTCCCGATACGATGAACTCTGAATCACTGGATATAGCCACAGATCATACATGACTAGTGTGACCACTCATGGTCTTACAGGTACCTGTCTTGACGTCCCATAGTCTCACCGTATAATCTCCACTTCCCGATACGATGAACTCTGAATCACTGGATATAGCCACAGATCATACATAACCTGTGTGACCACTCATTGTCTTACAGGTACCTGTCTTGACGTCCCATAGTCTCACCGTATAATCATAACTTCCCGATACGATGAACTCTGAATCACTGGATATAGCCACAGATAATACTTAACTAGTGTGACCACTCATGGTCTTACAGGTACCTGTCTTGACGTCCCATAGTCTCACCGTATAATCTCCACTTCCCGATACGATGAACTCTGAATCACTGGATATAGCCACAGCATATACAGAATTTGTGTGACCACTCATGGTCTTACAGGTACCTGTCTTGACGTCCCATAGTCTCACCGTATAATCTCCACTTCCCGATACGATGAACTCTGAATCACTGGATATAGCCACAGATCATACATGACTAGTGTGACCACTCATGGTCTTACAGGTACCTGTCTTGACGTCCCATAGTCTCACCGTATAATCTCTACTTCACGATACGATGAACTCTGAATCACTGGATATAGCCACAGATAATACATAACTAGTGTGACCACTCATGGTCTTACAGGTACCTGTCTTGACGTCCCATAGTCTCACCGTATTATCATAACTTCCCGATACGATGAACTCTGAATCACTGGATATAGCCACAGATCATACATGACTAGTGTGACCACTCATGGTCTTACAGGTACCTGTCTTGACGTCCCATAGTCTCACCGTATAATCTCCACTTCCCGATACGATGAACTCTGAATCACTGGATATAGCCACAGATCATACATGACTAGTGTGACCACTCATGGTCTTACAGGTACCTGTCTTGACGTCCCATAGTCTCACCGTATAATCTCCACTTCCCGATACGATGAACTCTGAATCACTGGATATAGCCACAGATCATACATAACCTGTGTGACCACTCATGGTCTTACAGGTACCTGTCTTGACGTCCCATAGTCTCACCGTATAATCTCCACTTCCCGATACGATGAACTCTGAATCACTGGATATAGCCACAGCATATACAGAATTTGTGTGACCACTCATGGTCTTACAGGTACCTGTCTTGACGTCCCATAGTCTCACCGTATTATCTCCACTTCCCGATACGATGAACTCTGAATCACTGGATATAGCCACAGATCATACATGACTAGTGTGACCACTCATGGTCTTACAGGTACCTGTCTTGACGTCCCATAGTCTCACCGTATAATCATAACTTCCCGATACGATGAACTCTGAATCACTGGATATAGCCACAGATCATACATGACTAGTGTGACCACTCATGGTCTTACAGGTACCTGTCTTGACGTCCCATAGTCTCACCGTATAATCATAACTTCCCGATACGATGAACTCTGAATCACTGGATATAGCCACAGATCATACATGACTAGTGTGACCACTCATGGTCTTACAGGTACCTGTCTTGACGTCCCATAGTCTCACCGTCTCATCTCTACTTCCCGATACGATGAACTCTGAATCACTGGATATAGCCACAGATCATACATAATTTGTGTGACCACTCATGGTCTTACAGGTACCTGTCTTGACGTTCCATAGTCTCACCGTCTCATCATAACTTCCCGATACGATGAACTCTGAATCACTGGATATAGCCACAGATGATACAGAATATATGTGACCACTCATGGTCTTACAGGTACCTGTCTTGACGTTCCATAGTCTCACCGTCTCATCATAACTTCCCGATACGATGAACTCTGAATCACTGGATATAGCCACAGATGATACAGAATATATGTGACCACTCATGGTCTTACAGGTACCTGTCTTGACGTTCCATAGTCTCACCGTCTCATCTCTACTTCCCGATACGATGAACTCTGAATCACTGGATATAGCCACAGATAATACATAATCTGTGTGACCACTCATGGTCTTACAGGTACCTGTCTTGACGTTCCATAGTCTCACCGTCTCATCATAACTTCCCGATACGATGAACTCTGAATCACTGGATATAGCCACAGATCATACAGAATATATGTGACCACTCATGGTCTTACAGGTACCTGTCTTGACGTTCCATAGTCTCACCGTCTCATCATAACTTCCCGATACGATGAACTCTGAATCACTGGATATAGCCACAGATCATACATAACTAGTGTGACCACTCATGGTCTTACAGGTACCTGTCTTGACGTTCCATAGTCTCACCGTCTCATCATAACTTCCCGATACGATGAACTCTGAATCACTGGATATAGACACAGATAATACATAATTTGTGTGACCACTCATGGTCTTACAGGTACCTGTCTTGACGTTCCATAGTCTCACCGTCTCATCTCTACTTCCCGATACGATGAACTCTGAATCACTGGATATAGCCACAGATAATACATAATTTGTGTGACCACTCATGGTCTTACAGGTACCTGTCTTGACGTTCCATAGTCTCACCGTCTCATCATAACTTCCCGATACGATGAACTCTGAATCACTGGATATAGCCACAGATCATACAGAATCAGTGTGACCACTCATGGTCTTACAGGTACCTGTCTTGACGTTCCATAGTCTCACCGTCTCATCTCAACTTCCCGATACGATGAACTCTGAATCACTGGATATAGCCACAGATCATACAGAATATATGTGACCACTCATGGTCTTACAGGTACCTGTCTTGACGTTCCATAGTCTCACCGTCTCATCATAACTTCCCGATACGATGAACTCTGAATCACTGGATATAGCCACAGATCATACATAATTTGTGTGACCACTCATGGTCTTACAGGTACCTGTCTTGACGTTCCATAGTCTCACCGTCTCATCATAACTTCCCGATACGATGAACTCTGAATCACTGGATATAGCCACAGATAATACATAATATATGTGACCACTCATGGTCTTACAGGTACCTGTCTTGACGTTCCATAGTCTCACCGTCTCATCATAACTTCCCGATACGATGAACTCTGAATCACTGGATATAGCCACAGATAATACATAATTTGTGTGACCACTCATGGTCTTACAGGTACCTGTCTTGACGTTCCATAGTCTCACCGTATTATCTCAACTTCCCGATACGATGAACTCTGAATCACTGGATATAGCCACAGATAATACATAATTTGTGTGACCACTCATGGTCTTACAGGTACCTGTCTTGACGTTCCATAGTCTCACCGTCTCATCTCAACTTCCCGATACGATGAACTCTGAATCACTGGATATAGCCACAGATAATACAGAATATATGTGACCACTCATGGTCTTACAGGTACCTGTCTTGACGTTCCATAGTCTCACCGTCTCATCTCTACTTCCCGATACGATGAACTCTGAATCACTGGATATAGCCACAGATAATACAGAATATATGTGACCACTCATGGTCTTACAGGTACCTGTCTTGACGTTCCATAGTCTCACCGTCTCATCTCAACTTCCCGATACGATGAACTCTGAATAACTGGATATAGCCACAGATAATACATAATTTGTGTGACCACTCATGGTCTTACAGGTACCTGTCTTGACGTTCCATAGTCTCACCGTCTCATCATAACTTCCCGATACGATGAACTCTGAATCACTGGATATAGCCACAGATCATACATAATCTGTGTGACCACTCATGGTCTTAAGGTACCTGTCTTGACGTTCCATAGTCTCACCGTCTCATCATAACTTCCCGATACGATGAACTCTGAATCACTGGATATAGCCACAGATCATACATAATTTGTGTGACCACTCATGGTCTTACAGGTACCTGTCTTGACGTTCCATAGTCTCACCGTCTCATCTCAACTTCCCGATACGATGAACTCTGAATCACTGGATATAGCCACAGATAATACAGAATCAGTGTGACCACTCATGGTCTTACAGGTACCTGTCTTGACGTTTCATAGTCTCACCGTCTCATCTCTACTTCCCGATACGATGAACTCTGAATCACTGGATATAGCCACAGATAATACATAATCTGTGTGACCACTCATGGTCTTACAGGTACCTGTCTTGACGTTCCATAGTCTCACCGTCTCATCTCAACTTCCCGATACGATGAACTCTGAATCACTGGATATAGCCACAGATAATACATAATCTGTGTGACCACTCATGGTCTTACAGGTACCTGTCTTGACGTTCCATAGTCTCACCGTCTCATCTCTACTTCCCGATACGATGAACTCTGAATCACTGGATATAGCCACAGATAATACATAATCTGTGTGACCACTCATGGTCTTACAGGTACCTGTCTTGACGTTCCATAGTCTCACCGTCTCATCTCAACTTCCCGATACGATGAACTCTGAATCACTGGATATAGCCACAGATCATACAGAACTAGTGTGACCACTCATGGTCTTACAGGTACCTGTCTTGACGTTCCATAGTCTCACCGTATTATCTCTACTTCCCGATACGATGAACTCTGAATCACTGGATATAGCCACAGATCATACATAACTAGTGTGACCACTCATGGTCTTACAGGTACCTGTCTTGACGTTCCATAGTCTCACCGTCTCATCATAACTTCCCGATACGATGAACTCTGAATAACTGGATATAGCCACAGATAATACATAATTTGTGTGACCACTCATGGTCTTACAGGTACCTGTCTTGACGTTCCATAGTCTCACCGTCTCATCATAACTTCCCGATACGATGAACTCTGAATCACTGGATATAGCCACAGATGATACATAATTTGTGTGACCACTCATGGTCTTACAGGTACCTGTCTTGACGTTCCATAGTCTCACCGTCTCATCTCAACTTCCCGATACGATGAACTCTGAATCACTGGATATAGCCACAGATAATACATAATCTGTGTGACCACTCATGGTCTTACAGGTACCTGTCTTGACGTTCCATAGTCTCACCGTCTCATCTCTACTTCCCGATACGATGAACTCTGAATCACTGGATATAGCCACAGATCATACATAATTTGTGTGACCACTCATGGTCTTACAGGTACCTGTCTTGACGTTCCATAGTCTCACCGTCTCATCATAACTTCCCGATACGATGAACTCTGAATCACTGGATATAGCCACAGATAATACATAATATATGTGACCACTCATGGTCTTACAGGTACCTGTCTTGACGTTCCATAGTCTCACCGTCTCATCATAACTTCCCGATACGATGAACTCTGAATCACTGGATATAGCCACAGATAATACATAATCTGTGTGACCACTCATGGTCTTACAGGTACCTGTCTTGACGTTCCATAGTCTCACCGTCTCATCTCAACTTCCCGATACGATGAACTCTGAATCACTGGATATAGCCACAGATAATACATAATTTGTGTGACCACTCATGGTCTTACAGGTACCTGTCTTGACGTTCCATAGTCTCACCGTATTATCTCTACTTCCCGATACGATGAACTCTGAATCACTGGATATAGCCACAGATCATACAGAATCAGTGTGACCACTCATGGTCTTACAGGTACCTGTCTTGACGTTCCATAGTCTCACCGTCTCATCTCTACTTCCCGATACGATGAACTCTGAATCACTGGATATAGCCACAGATCATACATAATCTGTGTGACCACTCATGGTCTTACAGGTACCTGTCTTGACGTTCCATAGTCTCACCGTCTCATCTCAACTTCCCGATACGATGAACTCTGAATCACTGGATATAGCCACAGATCATACAGAATCAGTGTGACCACTCATGGTCTTACAGGTACCTGTCTTGACGTTCCATAGTCTCACCGTCTCATCTCTACTTCCCGATACGATGAACTCTGAATCACTGGATATAGCCACAGATCATACATAATTTGTGTGACCACTCATGGTCTTACAGGTACCTGTCTTGACGTTCCATAGTCTCACCGTATTATCTCTACTTCCCGATACGATGAACTCTGAATCACTGGATATAGCCACAGATCATACATAATCTGTGTGACCACTCATGGTCTTACAGGTACCTGTCTTGACGTTCCATAGTCTCACCGTCTCATCATAACTTCCCGATACGATGAACTCTGAATCACTGGATATAGCCACAGATCATACATAATTTGTGTGACCACTCATGGTCTTACAGGTACCTGTCTTGACGTTCCATAGTCTCACCGTCTCATCTCAACTTCCCGATACGATGAACTCTGAATCACTGGATATAGCCACAGATAATACAGAATCAGTGTGACCACTCATGGTCTTACAGGTACCTGTCTTGACGTTCCATAGTCTCACCGTCTCATCATAACTTCCCGATACGATGAACTCTGAATCACTGGATATAGCCACAGATAATACATAATCTGTGTGACCACTCATGGTCTTACAGGTACCTGTCTTGACGTTCCATAGTCTCACCGTATTATCTCTACTTCCCGATACGATGAACTCTGAATCACTGGATATAGCCACAGATCATACATAACTAGTGTGACCACTCATGGTCTTACAGGTACCTGTCTTGACGTTCCATAGTCTCACCGTCTCATCTCAACTTCCCGATACGATGAACTCTGAATCACTGGATATAGCCACAGATAATACATAATCTGTGTGACCACTCATGGTCTTACAGGTACCTGTCTTGACGTTCCATAGTCTCACCGTCTCATCATAACTTCCCGATACGATGAACTCTGAATCACTGGATATAGCCACAGATCATACATAATCTGTGTGACCACTCATGGTCTTAAGGTACCTGTCTTGACGTTCCATAGTCTCACCGTATAATCTGCACTTCCCGATACGATGAACTCTGAATCACTGGATATAGCCACAGATCATACATAACTAGTGTGACCACTCATGGTCTTACAGGTACCTGTCTTGACGTTCCATAGTCTCACCGTATTATCTCTACTTCCCGATACGATGAACTCTGAATCACTGGATATAGCCACAGATCATACATAACTAGTGTGACCACTCATGGTCTTACAGGTACCTGTCTTGACGTTCCATAGTCTCACCGTATTATCTCTACTTCCCGATACGATGAACTCTGAATCACTGGATATAGCCACAGATAATACAGAATATATGTGACCACTCATGGTCTTACAGGTACCTGTCTTGACGTTCCATAGTCTCACCGTCTCATCATAACTTCCCGATACGATGAACTCTGAATCACTGGATATAGCCACAGATAATACATAATCTGTGTGACCACTCATGGTCTTACAGGTACCTGTCTTGACGTTCCATAGTCTCACCGTCTCATCTCAACTTCCCGATACGATGAACTCTGAATCACTGGATATAGCCACAGATAATACATAATCTGTGTGACCACTCATGGTCTTACAGGTACCTGTCTTGACGTTCCATAGTCTCACCGTCTCATCATAACTTCCCGATACGATGAACTCTGAATCACTGGATATAGCCACAGATCATACATAATTTGTGTGACCACTCATGGTCTTACAGGTACCTGTCTTGACGTTCCATAGTCTCACCGTCTCATCTCAACTTCCCGATACGATGAACTCTGAATCACTGGATATAGCCACAGATCATACAGAATCAGTGTGACCACTCATGGTCTTACAGGTACCTGTCTTGACGTTCCATAGTCTCACCGTCTCATCATAACTTCCCGATACGATGAACTCTGAATCACTGGATATAGCCACAGATAATACATAATCTGTGTGACCACTCATGGTCTTACAGGTACCTGTCTTGACGTTCCATAGTCTCACCGTCTCATCTCAACTTCCCGATACGATGAACTCTGAATCACTGGATATAGCCACAGATAATACATAATCTGTGTGACCACTCATGGTCTTACAGGTACCTGTCTTGACGTTCCATAGTCTCACCGTCTCATCATAACTTCCCGATACGATGAACTCTGAATCACTGGATATAGCCACAGATCATACAGAATCAGTGTGACCACTCATGGTCTTACAGGTACCTGTCTTGACGTTCCATAGTCTCACCGTATTATCTCTACTTCCCGATACGATGAACTCTGAATCACTGGATATAGCCACAGATGATACATAATCTGTGTGACCACTCATGGTCTTACAGGTACCTGTCTTGACGTTCCATAGTCTCACCGTCTCATCTCTACTTCCCGATACGATGAACTCTGAATCACTGGATATAGCCACAGATAATACATAATTTGTGTGACCACTCATGGTCTTACAGGTACCTGTCTTGACGTTCCATAGTCTCACCGTCTCATCTCTACTTCCCGATACGATGAACTCTGAATCACTGGATATAGCCACAGATAATACATAATTTGTGTGACCACTCATGGTCTTACAGGTACCTGTCTTGACGTTCCATAGTCTCACCGTCTCATCATAACTTCCCGATACGATGAACTCTGAATCACTGGATATAGCCACAGATCATACAGAATATTTTTGACCACTCATGGTCTTACAGGTACCTGTCTTGACGTTCCATAGTCTCACCGTCTAATCTCAACTTCCCGATACGATGAACTCTGAATCACTGGATATAGCCACAGATCATACATAATCTGTGTGACCACTCATGGTCTTACAGGTACCTGTCTTGACGTTCCATAGTCTCACCGTCTCATCTCTACTTCCCGATACGATGAACTCTGAATCACTGGATATAGCCACAGATGATACAGAATATATGTGACCACTCATGGTCTTACAGGTACCTGTCTTGACGTTCCATAGTCTCACCGTCTCATCTCAACTTCCCGATACGATGAACTCTGAATCACTGGATATAGCCACAGATAATACATAACTAGTGTGACCACTCATGGTCTTACAGGTACCTGTCTTGACGTTCCATAGTCTCACCGTATTATCTCTACTTCCCGATACGATGAACTCTGAATCACTGGATATAGCCAC
>CAMPDV010003842.1:0-26356 GCA_946699065.1 Loxodes magnus
GAACTCTGAATCACTGGATATAGCCACAGATCATACATAATTAGTGTGACCACTCATGGTCTTACAGGTACCT
This sequence comes from Loxodes magnus, assembly GCA_946699065.1. Classification (NCBI taxonomy): domain Eukaryota; phylum Ciliophora; class Karyorelictea; order Loxodida; family Loxodidae; genus Loxodes; species Loxodes magnus. Next base: position 74 of record CAMPDV010003842.1, read on the forward strand.
GTCTTGTCGTCCCAAAGTCTCACCGTCTTATCATAACTTCCCGATACGATGAACTCTGAATCACTGGATATAGCCACAGATAATGTATAACTAGTGTGACCACTCATGGTCTTACAGGTACCTGTCTTGACGTCCCATAGTCTCACCGTCTTATCATAACTTCCCAATACGATGAACTCTGAATCACTGGATATAGCCACAGATAATGTATAACTAGTGTTACCACTCATGGTCTTACAGGTACCTGTCTTGACGTCCCATAGTCTCACCGTCTTATCATAACTTCCCGATACGATGAACTCTGAATCACTGGATATAGCCACAGATCTTACATAACGAGTGTTACCACTCATGGTCTTACAGGTACCTGTCTTGACGTCCCATAGTCTCGCCGTCTTATCATAACTTCCCAATACGATGAACTCTAAATCACTGGATGTAGCCACAGATCTTACATAACGAGTGTTACCACTCATGGTCTTACAGGTACCTGTCTTGACGTCGCATAGTCTCACCGTCTTATCATAACTTCCCGATACGATGAACTCTGAATCACTGGATATAGCCACAGATCTTACATAACGAGTGTGACCAATCATGGTCTTACAGGTACCTGTCTTGACGTCGCGTTGTCTCGCCGTCTTATCATAACTTCCCAATACGATGAACTCTAAATCACTGGATATAGCCACAGATCTTACATAACTAGTGTGACCACTCATGGTCTTACAGGTACCTGTCTTGACGTCCCATAGTCTCACCGTCTTATCATAACTTCCCGATACGATGAACTCTGAATCACTGGATATAGCCACAGATCTTACATAACGAGTGTGACCACTCATGGTCTTACAGGTACCTGTCTTGACGTCGCGTAGTCTCACCGTCTTATCATAACTTCCCGATACGATGAACTCTGAATCACTGGATATAGCCACAGATCTTACATAACGAGTGTGACCACTCATGGTCTTACAGGTACCTGTCTTGACGTCGCGTAGTCTCACCGTCTTATCATAACTTCCCGATACGATGAACTCTGAATCACTGGATATAGCCTAAGACACTGCATAACTAGTGTTACCACTCATGGTCTTACAGGTACCTGTCTTGACGTCGCGTAGTCTCACCGTCTTATCATAACTTCCCGATACGATGAACTCTGAATCACTGGATATAGCCTAAGATAATGCATAACTAGTGTTACCACTCATGGTCTTACAGGTACCTGTCTTGACGTCGCGTAGTCTCACCGTCTTATCATAACTTCCCGATACGATGAACTCTGAATCACTGGATATAGCCTAAGACACTGCATAACTAGTGTGACCACTCATGGTCTTACAGGTACCTGTCTTGACGTCCCATAGTCTCACCGTCTTATCATAACTTCCCGATACGATGAACTCTGAATCACTGGATATAGCCTAAGACACTGCATAACTAGTGTGACCACTCATGGTCTTACAGGTACCTGTCTTGACGTCGCGTTGTCTCACCGTCTTATCATAACTTCCCGATACGATGAACTCTGAATCACTGGATATAGCCACAGATCTTACATAACGAGTGTGACCACTCATGGTCTTACAGGTACCTGTCTTGACGTCCCATAGTCTCGCCGTCTTATCATAACTTCCCAATACGATGAACTCTGAATCACTGGATATAGCCACAGATCTTACATAACGAGTGTGACCACTCATGGTCTTACAGGTACCTGTCTTGACGTCGCGTAGTCTCACCGTCTTATCATAACTTCCCGATACGATGAACTCTGAATCACTGGATATAGCCACAGATCATACATAATTAGTGTGACCACTCATGGTCTTACAGGTACCTGTCTTGTCGTCCCAAAGTCTCACCGTCTTATCATAACTTCCCGATACGATGAACTCTGAATCACTGGATATAGCCACAGATAATGTATAACTAGTGTGACCACTCATGGTCTTACAGGTACCTGTCTTGACGTCCCATAGTCTCACCGTCTTATCATAACTTCCCGATACGATGAACTCTGAATCACTAGATATAGCCACAGATCTTACATAACGAGTGTGACCACTCATGGTCTTACAGGTACTTGTCTTGACGTCGCGTAGTCTCACCGTCTTATCATAACTTCCCGATACGATGAACTCTGAATCACTGGATATAGCCACAGATCTTACATAACGAGTGTTACCACTCATGGTCTTACAGGTACCTGTCTTGACGTCGCATAGTCTCACCGTCTTATCATAACTTCCCAATACGATGAACTCTGAATCACTGGATATAGCCACAGATCTTACATAACGAGTGTGACCACTCATGGTCTTACAGGTACCTGTCTTGACGTCCCATAGTCTCACCGTCTTATCATAACTTCCCGATACGATGAACTCTGAATCACTGGATATAGCCACAGATCTTACATAACGAGTGTGACCACTCATGGTCTTACAGGTACCTGTCTTGACGTCGCGTAGTCTCACCGTCTTATCATAACTTCCCGATACGATGAACTCTGAATCACTGGATATAGCCTAAGACACTGCATAACTAGTGTGACCACTCATGGTCTTACAGGTACCTGTCTTGACGTCCCATAGTCTCACCGTCTTATCATAACTTCCCGATACGATGAACTCTAAATCACTAGATATAGCCTAAGACACAGCATAACGAGTGTGACCACTCATGGTCTTACAGGTACCTGTCTTGACGTCGCGTAGTCTCGCCGTCTTATCATAACTTCCCAATACGATGAACTCTAAATCACTGGATATAGCCTAAGATAATGCATAACGAGTGTTACCACTCATGGTCTTACAGGTACCTGTCTTGACGTCCCATAGTCTCACCGTCTTATCATAACTTCCCGATACGATGAACTCTGAATCACTGGATATAGCCTAAGACACTGCATAACTAGTGTGACCACTCATGGTCTTACAGGTACCTGTCTTGACGTCCCATAGTCTCACCGTCTTATCATAACTTCCCGATACGATGAACTCTGAATCACTGGATATAGCCTAAGACACTGCATAACTAGTGTGACCACTCATGGTCTTACAGGTACCTGTCTTGACGTCGCGTTGTCTCACCGTCTTATCATAACTTCCCGATACGATGAACTCTGAATCACTAGATATAGCCTAAGACACAGCATAACGAGTGTGACCACTCATGGTCTTACAGGTACCTGTCTTGACGTCGCGTAGTCTCGCCGTCTTATCATAACTTCCCGATACGATGAACTCTGAATCACTAGATATAGCCTAAGACACAGCATAACTAGTGTGACCACTCATGGTCTTACAGGTACCTGTCTTGACGTCCCATAGTCTCACCGTCTTATCATAACTTCCCGATACGATGAACTCTAAATCACTGGATATAGCCACAGATCTTACATAACGAGTGTGACCACTCATGGTCTTACAGGTACCTGTCTTGACGTCCCATAGTCTCGCCGTCTTATCATAACTTCCCAATACGATGAACTCTAAATCACTGGATATAGCCTAAGATAATGCATAACGAGTGTTACCACTCATGGTCTTACAGGTAGCTGTCTTGACGTCGCATAGTCTCACCGTCTTATCATAACTTCCCGATACGATGAACTCTGAATCACTAGATATAGCCTAAGACACAGCATAACGAGTGTGACCACTCATGGTCTTACAGGTACCTGTCTTGACGTAGCGTTGTCTCACCGTCTTATCATAACTTCCCGATACGATGAACTCTGAATCACTGGATATAGCCACAGATCTTACATAACGAGTGTGACCACTCATGGTCTTACAGGTACCTGTCTTGACGTCGCGTAGTCTCACCGTCTTATCATAACTTCCCGATACGATGAACTCTAAATCACTGGATATAGCCACAGATCTTACATAACGAGTGTGACCAATCATGGTCTTACAGGTACCTGTCTTGACGTCGCGTAGTCTCGCCGTCTTATCATAACTTCCCAATACGATGAACTCTGAATCACTGGATATAGCCTAAGATAATGCATAACGAGTGTTACCACTCATGGTCTTACAGGTAGCTGTCTTGACGTCGCATAGTCTCACCGTCTTATCATAACTTCCCGATACGATGAACTCTGAATCACTGGATATAGCCACAGATCTTACATAACGAGTGTGACCACTCATGGTCTTACAGGTACCTGTCTTGACGTAGCGTTGTCTCACCGTCTTATCATAACTTCCCGATACGATGAACTCTGAATCACTGGATATAGCCACAGATCTTACATAACGAGTGTGACCACTCATGGTCTTACAGGTACCTGTCTTGACGTCGCATAGTCTCACCGTCTTATCATAACTTCCCAATACGATGAACTCTAAATCACTGAATATAGCCTAAGACACTGCATAACTAGTGTGACCACTCATGGTCTTACAGGTACCTGTCTTGACGTCCCATAGTCTCACCGTCTTATCATAACTTCCCGATACGATGAACTCTAAATCACTGGATATAGCCACAGATCTTACATAACGAGTGTGACCAATCATGGTCTTACAGGTACCTGTCTTGACGTAGCGTTGTCTCGCCGTCTTATCATAACTTCCCGATACGATGAACTCTAAATCACTGGATATAGCCACAGATCTTACATAACGAGTGTGACCAATCATGGTCTTACAGGTACCTGTCTTGACGTCGCATAGTCTCACCGTCTTATCATAACTTCCCGATACGATGAACTCTGAATCACTTGATATAGCCTAAGACACTGCATAACGAGTGTGACCACTCATGGTCTTACAGGTACCTGTCTTGACGTCGCGTAGTCTCGCCGTCTTATCATAACTTCCCGATACGATGAACTCTGAATCACTAGATATAGCCTAAGACACAGCATAACTAGTGTGACCACTCATGGTCTTACAGGTACCTGTCTTGACGTCCCATAGTCTCACCGTCTTATCATAACTTCCCGATACGATGAACTCTAAATCACTGGATATAGCCACAGATCTTACATAACGAGTGTGACCAATCATGGTCTTACAGGTAGCTGTCTTGACGTCGCGTAGTCTCGCCGTCTTATCATAACTTCCCAATACGATGAACTCTAAATCACTGGATATAGCCTAAGATAATGCATAACGAGTGTTACCACTCATGGTCTTACAGGTAGCTGTCTTGACGTCGCATAGTCTCACCGTCTTATCATAACTTCCCGATACGATGAACTCTGAATCACTAGATATAGCCTAAGACACAGCATAACGAGTGTGACCACTCATGGTCTTACAGGTACCTGTCTTGACGTAGCGTTGTCTCACCGTCTTATCATAACTTCCCGATACGATGAACTCTGAATCACTAGATATAGCCTAAGACACAGCATAACTAGTGTGACCACTCATGGTCTTACAGGTACCTGTCTTGACGTAGCGTTGTCTCACCGTCTTATCATAACTTCCCGATACGATGAACTCTGAATCACTAGATATAGCCTAAGACACAGCATAACTAGTGTGACCACTCATGGTCTTACAGGTACCTGTCTTGACGTCCCATAGTCTCGCCGTCTTATCATAACTTCCCGATACGATGAACTCTGAATCACTGGATATAGCCACAGATCTTACATAACGAGTGTGACCACTCATGGTCTTACAGATACCTGTCTTGACGTCGCGTAGTCTCACCGTCTTATCATAACTTCCCGATACGATGAACTCTGAATCACTGGATATAGCCACAGATCATACATAATTAGTGTGACCACTCATGGTCTTACAGGTACCTGTCTTGTCGTCCCAAAGTCTCACCGTCTTATCATAACTTCCCGATACGATGAACTCTGAATCACTGGATATAGCCACAGATAATGTATAACTAGTGTGACCACTCATGGTCTTACAGGTACCTGTCTTGACGTCCCATAGTCTCACCGTCTTATCATAACTTCCCGATACGATGAACTCTGAATCACTAGATATAGCCACAGATCTTACATAACGAGTGTGACCACTCATGGTCTTACAGGTACTTGTCTTGACGTCGCGTAGTCTCACCGTCTTATCATAACTTCCCGATACGATGAACTCTGAATCACTGGATATAGCCACAGATCTTACATAACGAGTGTTACCACTCATGGTCTTACAGGTACCTGTCTTGACGTCGCATAGTCTCACCGTCTTATCATAACTTCCCAATACGATGAACTCTGAATCACTGGATATAGCCACAGATCTTACATAACGAGTGTGACCACTCATGGTCTTACAGGTACCTGTCTTGACGTCGCGTAGTCTCACCGTCTTATCATAACTTCCCGATACGATGAACTCTGAATCACTGGATATAGCCACAGATCTTACATAACGAGTGTGACCACTCATGGTCTTACAGGTACCTGTCTTGACGTAGCGTTGTCTCACCGTCTTATCATAACTTCCCGATACGATGAACTCTGAATCACTGGATATAGCCACAGATCTTACATAACTAGTGTGACCACTCATGGTCTTACAGGTACCTGTCTTGACGTCCCATAGTCTCACCGTCTTATCATAACTTCCCGATACGATGAACTCTGAATCACTAGATATAGCCACAGATAATGTATAACTAGTGTGACCACTCATGGTCTTACAGGTACCTGTCTTGACGTCCCATAGTCTCACCGTCTTATCATAACTTCCCGATACGATGAACTCTGAATCACTGGATATAGCCTAAGACACTGCATAACTAGTGTGACCACTCATGGTCTTACAGGTACCTGTCTTGACGTCGCGTAGTCTCACCGTCTTATCATAACTTCCCGATACGATGAACTCTGAATCACTAGATATAGCCTAAGACACAGCATAACTAGTGTGACCACTCATGGTCTTACAGGTACCTGTCTTGACGTCCCATAGTCTCGCCGTCTTATCATAACTTCCCGATACGATGAACTCTGAATCACTGGATATAGCCACAGATCTTACATAACGAGTGTGACCACTCATGGTCTTACAGGTACCTGTCTTGACGTCGCGTAGTCTCGCCGTCTTATCATAACTTCCCAATACGATGAACTCTAAATCACTGGATATAGCCTAAGATAATGCATAACGAGTGTTACCACTCATGGTCTTACAGGTAGCTGTCTTGACGTCGCATAGTCTCACCGTCTTATCATAACTTCCCGATACGATGAACTCTGAATCACTGGATATAGCCACAGATCTTACATAACGAGTGTGACCACTCATGGTCTTACAGGTACCTGTCTTGACGTAGCGTTGTCTCACCGTCTTATCATAACTTCCCGATACGATGAACTCTGAATCACTGGATATAGCCACAGATCTTACATAACTAGTGTGACCACTCATGGTCTTACAGGTACCTGTCTTGACGTCCCATAGTCTCACCGTCTTATCATAACTTCCCGATACGATGAACTCTGAATCACTAGATATAGCCTAAGACACTGCATAACTAGTGTGACCACTCATGGTCTTACAGATACCTGTCTTGACGTCCCATAGTCTCACCGTCTTATCATAACTTCCCGATACGATGAACTCTGAATCACTGGATATAGCCACAGATCTTACATAACGAGTGTGACCACTCATGGTCTTACAGGTACCTGTCTTGACGTCCCATAGTCTCACCGTCTTATCATAACTTCCCGATACGATGAACTCTGAATCACTAGATATAGCCTAAGACACTGCATAACTAGTGTGACCACTCATGGTCTTACAGATACCTGTCTTGACGTCCCATAGTCTCACCGTCTTATCATAACTTCCCGATACGATGAACTCTGAATCACTGGATATAGCCTAAGACACTGCATAACTAGTGTGACCACTCATGGTCTTACAGGTACCTGTCTTGACGTCGCGTAGTCTCACCGTCTTATCATAACTTCCCGATACGATGAACTCTGAATCACTAGATATAGCCTAAGACACAGCATAACTAGTGTGACCACTCATGGTCTTACAGGTACCTGTCTTGACGTCCCATAGTCTCGCCGTCTTATCATAACTTCCCGATACGATGAACTCTGAATCACTGGATATAGCCACAGATCTTACATAACGAGTGTGACCACTCATGGTCTTACAGGTACCTGTCTTGACGTCGCGTAGTCTCACCGTCTTATCATAACTTCCCGATACGATGAACTCTGAATCACTAGATATAGCCTAAGACACAGCATAACTAGTGTGACCACTCATGGTCTTACAGGTACCTGTCTTGACGTCGCGTAGTCTCACCGTCTTATCATAACTTCCCGATACGATGAACTCTGAATCACTGGATATAGCCTAAGACACTGCATAACTAGTGTGACCACTCATGGTCTTACAGGTACCTGTCTTGACGTCCCATAGTCTCACCGTCTTATCATAACTTCCCGATACGATGAACTCTGAATCACTGGATATAGCCTAAGATAATGCATAACTAGTGTGACCACTCATGGTCTTACAGGTACCTGTCTTGACGTCCCATAGTCTCACCGTCTTATCATAACTTCCCAATACGATGAACTCTAAATCACTGGATATAGCCTAAGACACTGCATAACTAGTGTGACCACTCATGGTCTTACAGGTACCTGTCTTGACGTCGCATAGTCTCACCGTCTTATCATAACTTCCCGATACGATGAACTCTGAATCACTGGATATAGCCACAGATCTTACATAACGAGTGTGACCACTCATGGTCTTACAGGTACCTGTCTTGACGTAGCGTTGTCTCACCGTCTTATCATAACTTCCCGATACGATGAACTCTGAATCACTGGATATAGCCACAGATCTTACATAACTAGTGTGACCACTCATGGTCTTACAGGTACCTGTCTTGACGTCCCATAGTCTCACCGTCTTATCATAACTTCCCGATACGATGAACTCTGAATCACTAGATATAGCCTAAGACACTGCATAACTAGTGTGACCACTCATGGTCTTACAGATACCTGTCTTGACGTCCCATAGTCTCACCGTCTTATCATAACTTCCCGATACGATGAACTCTGAATCACTGGATATAGCCACAGATCTTACATAACGAGTGTGACCACTCATGGTCTTACAGGTACCTGTCTTGACGTCCCATAGTCTCACCGTCTTATCATAACTTCCCGATACGATGAACTCTGAATCACTAGATATAGCCTAAGACACTGCATAACTAGTGTGACCACTCATGGTCTTACAGATACCTGTCTTGACGTCCCATAGTCTCACCGTCTTATCATAACTTCCCGATACGATGAACTCTGAATCACTGGATATAGCCTAAGACACTGCATAACTAGTGTGACCACTCATGGTCTTACAGGTACCTGTCTTGACGTCGCGTAGTCTCACCGTCTTATCATAACTTCCCGATACGATGAACTCTGAATCACTAGATATAGCCTAAGACACTGCATAACTAGTGTGACCACTCATGGTCTTACAGGTACCTGTCTTGACGTCGCATAGTCTCACCGTCTTATCATAACTTCCCGATACGATGAACTCTGAATCACTGGATATAGCCACAGATCTTACATAACGAGTGTGACCACTCATGGTCTTACAGGTACCTGTCTTGACGTCCCATAGTCTCACCGTTTTATCATAACTTCCCGATACGATGAACTCTGAATCACTAGATATAGCCTAAGACACTGCATAACTAGTGTTACCACTCATGGTCTTACAGGTACCTGTCTTGACGTCGCGTAGTCTCACCGTCTTATCATAACTTCCCGATACGATGAACTCTGAATCACTGGATATAGCCACAGATCTTACATAACGAGTGTGACCAATCATGGTCTTACAGGTACCTGTCTTGACGTCGCGTAGTCTCGCCGTCTTATCATAACTTCCCAATACGATGAACTCTAAATCACTGGATAATGCCTAAGATAATGCATAACTAGTGTGACCACTCATGGTCTTACAGGTAGCTGTCTTGACGTCGCGTAGTCTCACCGTCTTATCATAACTTCCCGATACGATGAACTCTGAATCACTAGATATAGCCACAGATCTTACATAACGAGTGTGACCAATCATGGTCTTACAGGTACCTGTCTTGACGTCGCGTAGTCTCACCGTCTTATCATAACTTCCCGATACGATGAACTCTGAATCACTAGATATAGCCACAGATCTTACATAACGAGTGTGACCACTCATGGTCTTACAGGTACCTGTCTTGACGTCGCGTTGTCTCACCGTCTTATCATAACTTCCCGATACGATGAACTCTGAATCACTGGATATAGCCTAAGACACTGCATAACGAGTGTGACCACTCATGGTCTTACAGGTACCTGTCTTGACGTCGCGTTGTCTCACCGTCTTATCATAACTTCCCGATACGATGAACTCTGAATCACTGGATATAGCCACAGATCTTACATAACGAGTGTGACCAATCATGGTCTTACAGGTAGCTGTCTTGACGTCGCGTAGTCTCACCGTCTTATCATAACTTCCCGATACGATGAACTCTGAATCACTAGATATAGCCTAAGACACAGCATAACGAGTGTGACCACTCATGGTCTTACAGGTACCTGTCTTGACGTCGCGTAGTCTCGCCGTCTTATCATAACTTCCCAATACGATGAACTCTAAATCACTGGATATAGCCTAAGATAATGCATAACTAGTGTGACCACTCATGGTCTTACAGGTAGCTGTCTTGACGTCGCGTTGTCTCACCGTCTTATCATAACTTCCCGATACGATGAACTCTGAATCACTGGATATAGCCACAGATCTTACATAACGAGTGTGACCACTCATGGTCTTACAGGTACCTGTCTTGACGTCGCGTAGTCTCACCGTCTTATCATAACTTCCCGATACGATGAACTCTGAATCACTGGATATAGCCACAGATCTTACATAACGAGTGTGACCACTCATGGTCTTACAGGTACCTGTCTTGACGTCGCGTTGTCTCACCGTCTTATCATAACTTCCCGATACGATGAACTCTGAATCACTAGATATAGCCTAAGACACAGCATAACGAGTGTGACCACTCATGGTCTTACAGGTACCTGTCTTGACGTCGCGTTGTCTCACCGTCTTATCATAACTTCCCGATACGATGAACTCTGAATCACTGGATATAGCCACAGATCTTACATAACGAGTGTGACCAATCATGGTCTTACAGGTACCTGTCTTGACGTCGCGTAGTCTCGCCGTCTTATCATAACTTCCCAATACGATGAACTCTAAATCACTGGATATAGCCTAAGATAATGCATAACGAGTGTGACCACTCATGGTCTTACAGGTACCTGTCTTGACGTCGCGTTGTCTCACCGTCTTATCATAACTTCCCGATACGATGAACTCTGAATCACTGGATATAGCCACAGATCTTACATAACGAGTGTGACCACTCATGGTCTTACAGGTACCTGTCTTGACGTCGCGTAGTCTCACCGTCTTATCATAACTTCCCGATACGATGAACTCTGAATCACTGGATATAGCCACAGATCTTACATAACGAGTGTGACCACTCATGGTCTTACAGGTACCTGTCTTGACGTCGCGTAGTCTCACCGTCTTATCATAACTTCCCGATACGATGAACTCTGAATCACTGGATAATGCCTAAGACACTGCATACTAGTGTTACCACTCATGGTCTTACAGGTACCTGTCTTGACGTCCCATAGTCTCGCCGTCTTATCATAACTTCCCAATACGATGAACTCTAAATCACTGGATATAGCCACAGATCTTACATAACGAGTGTTACCACTCATGGTCTTACAGGTACCTGTCTTGACGTCGCGTAGTCTCACCGTCTTATCATAACTTCCCGATACGATGAACTCTGAATCACTGGATATAGCCACAGATCTTACATAACGAGTGTGACCAATCATGGTCTTACAGGTACCTGTCTTGACGTCGCGTAGTCTCGCCGTCTTATCATAACTTCCCAATACGATGAACTCTAAATCACTGGATATAGCCTAAGATAATGCATAACGAGTGTTACCACTCATGGTCTTACAGGTACCTGTCTTGACGTCGCGTTGTCTCACCGTCTTATCATAACTTCCCGATACGATGAACTCTGAATCACTAGATATAGCCTAAGACACTGCATAACTAGTGTGACCACTCATGGTCTTACAGATACCTGTCTTGACGTCCCATAGTCTCACCGTCTTATCATAACTTCCCGATACGATGAACTCTGAATCACTGGATATAGCCACAGCTGATATATAATGTGTGTGACCACTCATGGTCTTACAGGTACCTGTCTTGACGTCCCATAGTCTCACCGTCTTATCATAACTTCCCGATACGATGAACTCTGAATCACTGGATAATGCCTAAGACACTGCATAACTAGTGTGACCACTCATGGTCTTACAGGTACCTGTCTTGACGTCGCGTAGTCTCACCGTCTTATCATAACTTCCCGATACGATGAACTCTGAATCACTGGATAATGCCTAAGATAATGCATAACTAGTGTGACCACTCATGGTCTTACAGGTACCTGTCTTGACGTCCCATAGTCTCGCCGTCTTATCATAACTTCCCGATACGATGAACTCTGAATCACTGGATATAGCCACAGATCTTACATAACGAGTGTGACCACTCATGGTCTTACAGGTACCTGTCTTGACGTCGCGTAGTCTCACCGTCTTATCATAACTTCCCGATACGATGAACTCTGAATCACTAGATATAGCCTAAGACACAGCATAACTAGTGTGACCAGTCATGGTCTTACAGGTACCTGTCTTGACGTCCCATAGTCTCACCGTCTTATCATAACTTCCCGATACGATGAACTCTGAATCACTGGATATAGCCACAGATCTTACATAACGAGTGTGACCACTCATGGTCTTACAGGTACCTGTCTTGACGTCCCATAGTCTCACCGTCTTATCATAACTTCCCGATACGATGAACTCTGAATCACTGGATATAGCCACAGATCTTACATAACGAGTGTGACCACTCATGGTCTTACAGGTACCTGTCTTGACGTCGCGTAGTCTCACCGTCTTATCATAACTTCCCGATACGATGAACTCTGAATCACTGGATATAGCCACAGATCTTACATAACGAGTGTGACCAATCATGGTCTTACAGGTACCTGTCTTGACGTCGCGTAGTCTCGCCGTCTTATCATAACTTCCCAATACGATGAACTCTGAATCACTGGATAATGCCTAAGATAATGCATAACGAGTGTGACCACTCATGGTCTTACAGGTACCTGTCTTGACGTCGCGTAGTCTCACCGTCTTATCATAACTTCCCGATACGATGAACTCTGAATCACTGGATATAGCCTAAGACACTGCATAACTAGTGTGACCACTCATGGTCTTACAGGTACCTGTCTTGACGTCGCGTTGTCTCACCGTCTTATCATAACTTCCCGATACGATGAACTCTGAATCACTAGATATAGCCTAAGACACAGCATAACTAGTGTGACCACTCATGGTCTTACAGGTACCTGTCTTGACGTCCCATAGTCTCGCCGTCTTATCATAACTTCCCGATACGATGAACTCTGAATCACTGGATATAGCCTAAGATAATGCATAACTAGTGTGACCACTCATGGTCTTACAGGTACCTGTCTTGACGTCGCGTTGTCTCACCGTCTTATCATAACTTCCCGATACGATGAACTCTGAATCACTGGATAATGCCTAAGACACTGCATAACTAGTGTGACCACTCATGGTCTTACAGGTACCTGTCTTGACGTCGCGTAGTCTCACCGTCTTATCATAACTTCCCGATACGATGAACTCTGAATCACTGGATATAGCCTAAGACACTGCATAACTAGTGTGACTACTCATGGTCTTACAGGTACCTGTCTTGACGTCGCGTTGTCTCACCGTCTTATCATAACTTCCCGATACGATGAACTCTGAATCACTGGATAATGCCTAAGATAATGCATAACTAGTGTGACCACTCATGGTCTTACAGGTACCTGTCTTGACGTAGCGTTGTCTCACCGTCTTATCATAACTTCCCGATACGATGAACTCTGAATCACTGGATATAGCCTAAGATAATGCATAACTAGTGTTACCACTCATGGTCTTACAGGTACCTGTCTTGACGTCGCGTAGTCTCACCGTCTTATCATAACTTCCCGATACGATGAACTCTGAATCACTGGATATAGCCACAGATCTTACATAACGAGTGTGACCACTCATGGTCTTACAGGTACCTGTCTTGACGTCGCGTAGTCTCACCGTCTTATCATAACTTCCCGATACGATGAACTCTGAATCACTGGATAATGCCTAAGATAATGCATAACTAGTGTGACCACTCATGGTCTTACAGGTACCTGTCTTGACGTCGCGTAGTCTCACCGTCTTATCATAACTTCCCGATACGATGAACTCTGAATCACTAGATATAGACACAGATCTTACATAACGAGTGTTACCACTCATGGTCTTACAGGTACCTGTCTTGACGTCGCATAGTCTCACCGTCTTATCATAACTTCCCGATACGATGAACTCTGAATCACTGGATATAGCCACAGATCTTACATAACGAGTGTGACCACTCATGGTCTTACAGGTACCTGTCTTGACGTCGCGTAGTCTCACCGTCTTATCATAACTTCCCGATACGATGAACTCTGAATCACTGGATATAGCCTAAGACACTGCATAACTAGTGTGACCACTCATGGTCTTACAGGTACCTGTCTTGACGTCGCGTAGTCTCGCCGTCTTATCATAACTACCCGATACGATGAACTCTGAATCACTGGATATAGCCACAGATCTTACATAACTAGTGTGACCACTCATGGTCTTACAGGTACCTGTCTTGACGTCGCGTAGTCTCACCGTCTTATCATAACTTCCCGATACGATGAACTCTGAATCACTAGATATAGCCTAAGACACTGCATAACTAGTGTTACCACTCATGGTCTTACAGGTACCTGTCTTGACGTCCCATAGTCTCACCGTCTTATCATAACTTCCCGATACGATGAACTCTGAATCACTGGATATAGCCTAAGACACTGCATAACTAGTGTGACCACTCATGGTCTTACAGGTACCTGTCTTGACGTCGCGTTGTCTCACCGTCTTATCATAACTACCCGATGCGATAAACTCTGAATCACTGGATATAGCCTAAGACACTGCATAACTAGTGTGACCACTCATGGTCTTACAGGTACCTGTCTTGACGTCCCATAGTCTCACCGTCTTATCATAACTTCCCGATACGATGAACTCTGAATCACTAGATATAGCCTAAGACACAGCATAACTAGTGTGACCACTCATGGTCTTACAGGTACCTGTCTTGACGTCGCGTAGTCTCACCGTCTTATCATAACTTCCCGATACGATGAACTCTGAATCACTGGATATAGCCACAGATCTTACATAACGAGTGTTACCACTCATGGTCTT
This sequence comes from Loxodes magnus, assembly GCA_946699065.1. NCBI lineage: Eukaryota > Ciliophora > Karyorelictea > Loxodida > Loxodidae > Loxodes > Loxodes magnus. The sequence goes on from CAMPDV010003842.1 coordinate 15,561, forward strand.
ACAGGTACCTGTCTTGACGTCGCGTTGTCTCACCGTCTTATCATAACTTCCCGATACGATGAACTCTGAATCACTGGATATAGCCTAAGACACTGCATAACTAGTGTGACCACTCATGGTCTTACAGGTACCTGTCTTGACGTCGCGTAGTCTCACCGTCTTATCATAACTTCCCGATACGATGAACTCTGAATCACTGGATAATGCCTAAGATAATGCATAACGAGTGTGACCACTCATGGTCTTACAGGTACCTGTCTTGACGTCCCATAGTCTCACCGTCTTATCATAACTTCCCGATGCGATAAACTCTGAATCACTGGATAATGCCTAAGATAATGCATAACGAGTGTGACCACTCATGGTCTTACAGGTACCTGTCTTGACGTCGCGTTGTCTCACCGTCTTATCATAACTTCCCGATACGATGAACTCTGAATCACTGGATATAGCCTAAGACACTGCATAACTAGTGTGACCACTCATGGTCTTACAGGTACCTGTCTTGACGTCCCATAGTCTCACCGTCTTATCATAACTTCCCGATACGATGAACTCTGAATCACTGGATATAGCCTAAGACACTGCATAACTAGTGTGACCACTCATGGTCTTACAGGTACCTGTCTTGACGTCGCGTAGTCTCACCGTCTTATCATAACTTCCCGATACGATGAACTCTGAATCACTGGATAATGCCTAAGATAATGCATAACGAGTGTGACCACTCATGGTCTTACAGGTACCTGTCTTGACGTCGCGTTGTCTCACCGTCTTATCATAACTTCCCGATACGATGAACTCTGAATCACTGGATATAGCCTAAGACACTGCATAACTAGTGTGACCACTCATGGTCTTACAGGTACCTGTCTTGACGTCCCATAGTCTCACCGTCTTATCATAACTTCCCGATACGATGAACTCTGAATCACTAGATATAGCCTAAGATAATGCATAACTAGTGTGACCACTCATGGTCTTACAGGTACCTGTCTTGACGTCCCATAGTCTCACCGTCTTATCATAACTTCCCGATACGATGAACTCTGAATCACTTGATATAGCCTAAGACACTGCATAACGAGTGTGACCACTCATGGTCTTACAGGTACCTGTCTTGACGTCGCATAGTCTCGCCGTCTTATCATAACTTCCCGATACGATGAACTCTGAATCACTGGATATAGCCACAGATCTTACATAACGAGTGTGACCACTCATGGTCTTACAGGTACCTGTCTTGACGTCCCATAGTCTCACCGTCTTATCATAACTTCCCGATACGATGAACTCTGAATCACAGGATAATGCCTAAGATAATGCATAACTAGTGTGACCACTCATGGTCTTACAGGTACCTGTCTTGACGTCGCGTAGTCTCACCGTCTTATCATAACTTCCCGATACGATGAACTCTGAATCACTGGATATAGCCACAGATCTTACATAACGAGTGTGACCACTCATGGTCTTACAGGTACCTGTCTTGACGTAGCGTTGTCTCACCGTCTTATCATAACTTCCCGATACGATGAACTCTGAATCACAGGATAATGCCTAAGATAATGCATAACTAGTGTGACCACTCATGGTCTTACAGGTACCTGTCTTGACGTCGCGTAGTCTCACCGTCTTATCATAACTTCCCGATACGATGAACTCTGAATCACTGGATATAGCCACAGATCTTACATAACGAGTGTGACCACTCATGGTCTTACAGGTACCTGTCTTGACGTAGCGTTGTCTCACCGTCTTATCATAACTTCCCGATACGATGAACTCTGAATCACTGGATATAGCCACAGATCTTACATAACTAGTGTGACCACTCATGGTCTTACAGGTACCTGTCTTGACGTCGCGTAGTCTCGCCGTCTTATCATAACTACCCGATACGATGAACTCTGAATCACTGGATATAGCCACAGATCTTACATAACTAGTGTGACCACTCATGGTCTTACAGGTACCTGTCTTGACGTCGCGTAGTCTCACCGTCTTATCATAACTTCCCGATACGATGAACTCTGAATCACTAGATATAGCCTAAGACACTGCATAACTAGTGTTACCACTCATGGTCTTACAGGTACCTGTCTTGACGTCCCATAGTCTCACCGTCTTATCATAACTTCCCGATACGATGAACTCTGAATCACTGGATATAGCCTAAGACACTGCATAACTAGTGTGACCACTCATGGTCTTACAGGTACCTGTCTTGACGTCGCGTTGTCTCACCGTCTTATCATAACTACCCGATGCGATAAACTCTGAATCACTGGATATAGCCTAAGACACTGCATAACTAGTGTGACCACTCATGGTCTTACAGGTACCTGTCTTGACGTCCCATAGTCTCACCGTCTTATCATAACTTCCCGATACGATGAACTCTGAATCACTAGATATAGCCTAAGACACAGCATAACTAGTGTGACCACTCATGGTCTTACAGGTACCTGTCTTGACGTCGCGTAGTCTCACCGTCTTATCATAACTTCCCGATACGATGAACTCTGAATCACTGGATATAGCCACAGATCTTACATAACGAGTGTTACCACTCATGGTCTTACAGGTACCTGTCTTGACGTCGCGTTGTCTCACCGTCTTATCATAACTTCCCGATACGATGAACTCTGAATCACTGGATATAGCCTAAGACACTGCATAACTAGTGTGACCACTCATGGTCTTACAGGTACCTGTCTTGACGTCGCGTAGTCTCACCGTCTTATCATAACTTCCCGATACGATGAACTCTGAATCACTGGATAATGCCTAAGATAATGCATAACGAGTGTGACCACTCATGGTCTTACAGGTACCTGTCTTGACGTCGCGTTGTCTCACCGTCTTATCATAACTTCCCGATACGATGAACTCTGAATCACTGGATATAGCCTAAGACACTGCATAACTAGTGTGACCACTCATGGTCTTACAGGTACCTGTCTTGACGTCCCATAGTCTCACCGTCTTATCATAACTTCCCGATACGATGAACTCTGAATCACTGGATATAGCCTAAGATAATGCATAACTAGTGTGACCACTCATGGTCTTACAGGTACCTGTCTTGACGTCCCATAGTCTCACCGTCTTATCATAACTTCCCGATACGATGAACTCTGAATCACTTGATATAGCCTAAGACACTGCATAACGAGTGTGACCACTCATGGTCTTACAGGTACCTGTCTTGACGTCGCATAGTCTCGCCGTCTTATCATAACTTCCCGATACGATGAACTCTGAATCACTGGATATAGCCACAGATCTTACATAACGAGTGTGACCACTCATGGTCTTACAGGTACCTGTCTTGACGTCCCATAGTCTCACCGTCTTATCATAACTTCCCGATACGATGAACTCTGAATCACAGGATAATGCCTAAGATAATGCATAACTAGTGTGACCACTCATGGTCTTACAGGTACCTGTCTTGACGTCGCGTAGTCTCACCGTCTTATCATAACTTCCCGATACGATGAACTCTGAATCACTGGATATAGCCACAGATCTTACATAACGAGTGTGACCACTCATGGTCTTACAGGTACCTGTCTTGACGTCGCGTTGTCTCACCGTCTTATCATAACTTCCCGATACGATGAACTCTGAATCACTGGATATAGCCACAGATCTTACATAACGAGTGTGACCACTCATGGTCTTACAGGTACCTGTCTTGACGTAGCGTTGTCTCACCGTCTTATCATAACTTCCCGATACGATGAACTCTGAATCACTGGATATAGCCACAGATCTTACATAACTAGTGTGACCACTCATGGTCTTACAGGTACCTGTCTTGACGTCGCGTAGTCTCGCCGTCTTATCATAACTACCCGATACGATGAACTCTGAATCACTGGATATAGCCACAGATCTTACATAACTAGTGTGACCACTCATGGTCTTACAGGTACCTGTCTTGACGTCGCGTAGTCTCACCGTCTTATCATAACTTCCCGATACGATGAACTCTGAATCACTGGATAATGCCTAAGATAATGCATAACGAGTGTGACCACTCATGGTCTTACAGGTACCTGTCTTGACGTCGCGTTGTCTCACCGTCTTATCATAACTTCCCGATACGATGAACTCTGAATCACTGGATATAGCCTAAGACACTGCATAACTAGTGTGACCACTCATGGTCTTACAGGTACCTGTCTTGACGTCCCATAGTCTCACCGTCTTATCATAACTTCCCGATACGATGAACTCTGAATCACTGGATATAGCCTAAGATAATGCATAACTAGTGTGACCACTCATGGTCTTACAGGTACCTGTCTTGACGTCCCATAGTCTCACCGTCTTATCATAACTTCCCGATACGATGAACTCTGAATCACTTGATATAGCCTAAGACACTGCATAACGAGTGTGACCACTCATGGTCTTACAGGTACCTGTCTTGACGTCGCATAGTCTCGCCGTCTTATCATAACTTCCCGATACGATGAACTCTGAATCACTGGATATAGCCACAGATCTTACATAACGAGTGTGACCACTCATGGTCTTACAGGTACCTGTCTTGACGTCGCATAGTCTCACCGTCTTATCATAACTTCCCGATACGATGAACTCTGAATCACTAGATATAGCCTAAGACACAGCATAACTAGTGTGACCACTCATGGTCTTACAGGTACCTGTCTTGACGTCCCATAGTCTCACCGTCTTATCATAACTTCCCGATACGATGAACTCTGAATCACTAGATATAGCCTAAGACACTGCATAACTAGTGTTACCACTCATGGTCTTACAGGTACCTGTCTTGACGTCGCGTTGTCTCACCGTCTTATCATAACTTCCCGATACGATGAACTCTGAATCACTGGATATAGCCACAGATCTTACATAACGAGTGTGACCACTCATGGTCTTACAGGTACCTGTCTTGACGTCGCGTTGTCTCACCGTCTTATCATAACTTCCCGATACGATGAACTCTGAATCACTAGATGTAGCCTAAGACACTGCATAACTAGTGTGACCACTCATGGTCTTACAGGTAGCTGTCTTGACGTCGCGTAGTCTCACCGTCTTATCATAACTTCCCGATACGATGAACTCTGAATCACTGGATATAGCCACAGATCTTACATAACGAGTGTGACCACTCATGGTCTTACAGGTAGCTGTCTTGACGTCGCGTTGTCTCACCGTCTTATCATAACTTCCCGATACGATGAACTCTGAATCACTGGATATAGCCTAAGACACAGCATAACTAGTGTGACCACTCATGGTCTTACAGGTACCTGTCTTGACGTAGCGTTGTCTCACCGTCTTATCATAACTTCCCGATACGATGAACTCTGAATCACTGGATATAGCCACAGATCTTACATAACGAGTGTGACCACTCATGGTCTTACAGGTACCTGTCTTGACGTCGCGTAGTCTCACCGTCTTATCATAACTTCCCGATACGATGAACTCTGAATCACTGGATATAGCCACAGATCTTACATAACGAGTGTGACCACTCATGGTCTTACAGGTACCTGTCTTGACGTAGCGTTGTCTCACCGTCTTATCATAACTTCCCGATACGATGAACTCTGAATCACTGGATATAGCCACAGATCTTACATAACGAGTGTGACCACTCATGGTCTTACAGGTACCTGTCTTGACGTCGCGTAGTCTCACCGTCTTATCATAACTTCCCGATACGATGAACTCTGAATCACTAGATATAGCCTAAGACACAGCATAACTAGTGTGACCACTCATGGTCTTACAGGTACCTGTCTTGACGTCGCGTAGTCTCACCGTCTTATCATAACTTCCCGATACGATGAACTCTGAATCACTAGATATAGCCACAGATCTTACATAACGAGTGTTACCACTCATGGTCTTACAGGTACCTGTCTTGACGTCGCATAGTCTCATCGTCTTATCATAACTTCCCGATACGATGAACTCTGAATCACAGGATAATGCCTAAGATAATGCATAACTAGTGTGACCACTCATGGTCTTACAGGTACCTGTCTTGACGTCGCGTAGTCTCACCGTCTTATCATAACTTCCCGATACGATGAACTCTGAATCACTGGATATAGCCACAGATCTTACATAACGAGTGTGACCACTCATGGTCTTACAGGTACCTGTCTTGACGTAGCGTTGTCTCACCGTCTTATCATAACTTCCCGATACGATGAACTCTGAATCACTGGATATAGCCACAGCATAAAAAAATGACCACATGGTCTTACAGGTACCTGTCTTGACGTCGCGTAGTCTCACCGTCTTATCATAACTTCCCGATACGATGAACTCTGAATCACTAGATATAGCCACAGATCTTACATAACGAGTGTTACCACTCATGGTCTTACAGGTACCTGTCTTGACGTCGCGTAGTCTCACCGTCTTATCATAACTTCCCGATACGATGAACTCTGAATCACTGGATATAGCCTAAGACACTGCATAACTAGTGTGACCACTCATGGTCTTACAGGTACCTGTCTTGACGTCGCGTAGTCTCACCGTCTTATCATAACTTCCCGATACGATGAACTCTGAATCACTGGATATAGCCACAGATCTTACATAACGAGTGTGACCACTCATGGTCTTACAGGTACCTGTCTTGACGTCGCGTTGTCTCACCGTCTTATCATAACTTCCCGATACGATGAACTCTGAATCACTGGATATAGCCTACAGATCACTGCATAACTAGTGTGACCACTCATGGTCTTACAGGTACCTGTCTTGACGTCGCGTTGTCTCACCGTCTTATCATAACTTCCCGATACGATGAACTCTGAATCACTAGATGTAGCCTAAGATCACTGCATAACTAGTGTGACCACTCATGGTCTTACAGGTACCTGTCTTGACGTCGCGTTGTCTCACCGTCTTATCATAACTTCCCGATACGATGAACTCTGAATCACTGGATATAGCCACAGATCTTACATAACGAGTGTGACCACTCATGGTCTTACAGGTAGCTGTCTTGACGTCGCGTTGTCTCACCGTCTTATCATAACTTCCCGATACGATGAACTCTGAATCACTGGATGTAGCCTAAGACACAGCATAACTAGTGTGACCACTCATGGTCTTACAGGTACCTGTCTTGACGTAGCGTTGTCTCACCGTCTTATCATAACTTCCCGATACGATGAACTCTGAATCACTGGATATAGCCTACAGATCACTGCATAACTAGTGTGACCACTCATGGTCTTACAGGTAGCTGTCTTGACGTCGCGTAGTCTCACCGTCTTATCATAACTTCCCGATACGATGAACTCTGAATCACTGGATATAGCCTAAGACACAGCATAACTAGTGTGACCACTCATGGTCTTACAGGTACCTGTCTTGACGTAGCGTAGTCTCACCGTCTTATCATAACTTCCCGATACGATGAACTCTGAATCACTGGATATAGCCTAAGACACAGCATAACTAGTGTGACCACTCATGGTCTTACAGGTACCTGTCTTGACGTAGCGTTGTCTCACCGTCTTATCATAACTTCCCGATACGATGAACTCTGAATCACTGGATATAGCCACAGATCACTGCATAACTAGTGTGACCACTCATGGTCTTACAGGTACCTGTCTTGACGTCGCATAGTCTCACCGACTTATCATAACTTCCCGATACGATGAACTCTGAATCACTGGATATAGCCTAAGACACTGCATAACTAGTGTGACCACTCATGGTCTTACAGGTACCTGTCTTGACGTCGCGTAGTCTCACCGTCTTATCATAACTTCCCGATACGATGAACTCTGAATCACTGGATATAGCCACAGATCTTACACGAGTGTGACCATAACAGGTAGTGTGACCACTTATCATGGTCTTACAGGTACCTGTCTTGACGTAGCGTTGTCTCACCGTCTTATCATAACTTCCCGATACGATGAACTCTGAATCACTGGATATAGCCACAGATCTTACATAACGAGTGTGACCACTCATGGTCTTACAGGTACCTGTCTTGACGTCCCATAGTCTCACCGTCTTATCATAACTTCCCGATACGATGAACTCTGAATCACTGGATATAGCCACAGATCTTACATAACGAGTGTGACCACTCATGGTCTTACAGGTACCTGTCTTGACGTCGCGTAGTCTCACCGTCTTATCATAACTTCCCGATACGATGAACTCTGAATCACTGGATATAGCCACAGATCTTACATAACGAGTGTGACCACTCATGGTCTTACAGGTACCTGTCTTGACGTCGCGTAGTCTCACCGTCTTATCATAACTTCCCGATACGATGAACTCTGAATCACTGGATATAGCCTAAGACACTGCATAACTAGTGTGACCACTCATGGTCTTACAGGTACCTGTCTTGACGTCGCGTAGTCTCACCGTCTTATCATAACTTCCCGATACGATGAACTCTGAATCACTGGATATAGCCACAGATCTTACATAACGAGTGTGACCACTCATGGTCTTACAGGTACCTGTCTTGACGTAGCGTAGTCTCACCGTCTTATCATAACTTCCCGATACGATGAACTCTGAATCACTGGATATAGCCTAAGACACAGCATAACTAGTGTGACCACTCATGGTCTTACAGGTACCTGTCTTGACGTCGCGTAGTCTCACCGTCTTATCATAACTTCCCGATACGATGAACTCTGAATCACTGGATATAGCCTAAGACACAGCATAACTAGTGTGACCACTCATGGTCTTACAGGTACCTGTCTTGACGTCGCGTAGTCTCACCGTCTTATCATAACTTCCCGATACGATGAACTCTGAATCACTAGATATAGCCACAGATCTTACATAACGAGTGTGACCACTCATGGTCTTACAGGTACCTGTCTTGACGTCGCGTAGTCTCACCGTCTTATCATAACTTCCCTAAGATAATGCATACGATGAACTCTGAATCACTGGATATAGCCTAGAGTAGCCTAAGACACTGCATAACTAGTGTGACCACTCATGGTCTTACAGGTACCTGTCTTGACGTCGCGTAGTCTCACCGTCTTATCATAACTTCCCGATACGATGAACTCTGAATCACTGGATATAGCTACAGATCTTACATAACGAGTGTGACCACTCATGGTCTTACAGGTACCTGTCTTGACGTCGCGTTGTCTCACCGTCTTATCATAACTTCCCGATACGATGAACTCTGAATCACTGGATATAGCCTAAGACACAGCATAACTAGTGTGACCACTCATGGTCTTACAGGTACCTGTCTTGACGTAGCGTTGTCTCACCGTCTTATCATAACTTCCCGATACGATGAACTCTGAATCACTGGATATAGCCACAGATCTTACATAACGAGTGTGACCACTCATGGTCTTACAGGTACCTGTCTTGACGTCCCATAGTCTCACCGACTTATCATAACTTCCCGATACGATGAACTCTGAATCACTGGATATAGCCTAAGACACAGCATAACTAGTGTGACCACTCATGGTTTTACAGGTACCTGTCTTGACGTCGCGTTGTCTCACCGTCTTATCATAACTTCCCGATACGATGAACTCTGAATCACTGGATATAGCCACAGATCTTACATAACGAGTGTGACCACTCATGGTCTTACAGGTACCTGTCTTGACGTCGCGTAGTCTCACCGTCTTATCATAACTTCCCGATACGATGAACTCTGAATCACTGGATATAGCCTAAGACACTGCATAACTAGTGTGACCACTCATGGTCTTACAGGTACCTGTCTTGACGTCGCGTAGTCTCACCGTCTTATCATAACTTCCCGATACGATGAACTCTGAATCACTGGATATAGCCTAAGACACTGCATAACTAGTGTGACCACTCATGGTCTTACAGGTACCTGTCTTGACGTCGCGTAGTCTCACCGTCTTATCATAACTTCCCGATACGATGAACTCTGAATCACTGGATATAGCCTAAGACACAGCATAACTAGTGTGACCACTCATGGTCTTACAGGTACCTGTCTTGACGTAGCGTTGTCTCACCGTCTTATCATAACTTCCCGATACGATGAACTCTGAATCACTGGATATAGCCACAGATCTTACATAACGAGTGTGACCACTCATGGTCTTACAGGTACCTGTCTTGACGTCCCATAGTCTCACCGACTTATCATAACTTCCCGATACGATGAACTCTGAATCACTGGATATAGCCTAAGACACTGCATAACGAGTGTGACCACTCATGGTCTTACAGGTACCTGTCTTGACGTCGCGTAGTCTCACCGTCTTATCATAACTTCCCGATACGATGAACTCTGAATCACTGGATATAGCCACAGATCTTACATAACGAGTGTGACCACTCATGGTCTTACAGGTACCTGTCTTGACGTCGCGTAGTCTCACCGTCTTATCATAACTTCCCGATACGATGAACTCTGAATCACTTGATATAGCCTAAGACACTGCATAACGAGTGTGACCACTCATGGTCTTACAGGTACCTGTCTTGACGTCGCGTAGTCTCACCGTCTTATCATAACTTCCCGATACGATGAACTCTGAATCACTGGATATAGCCACAGATCTTACATAACGAGTGTGACCACTCATGGTCTTACAGGTACCTGTCTTGACGTCGCGTAGTCTCACCGTCTTATCACAACTTCCCGATACGATGAACTCTGAATCACTGGATATAGCCACAGATCTTACATAACGAGTGTGACCACTCATGGTCTTACAGGTACCTGTCTTGACGTCGCGTAGTCTCACCGTCTTATCATAACTTCCCGATACGAT
>CAMPDV010003843.1:0-48296 GCA_946699065.1 Loxodes magnus
TACTATCTATAATATTAAAAACATACTATCTTCAGAAGCTTAGAATTTCTTACGCTCTTTAAATTATTCAAATTATTTACAATCTAATGATAATTAATTTTTCTAACAATTCTATATATTAAAGATTACCCTCTTTCTTATATTTTACCTCCTATATTTAATTCTTTACTTGCTATAGATTTTATTTCTTACTTTCTTAATTTAATTTTTACCGTCTGCTTTTATTTTCTTACAGACTTTTTTAATGCTTACATTCTTATTTAATTCTTACTTCCTTTTTGATTTAATTTTTACAATCTATACTTGAAACTTTTACATTCTAAGTTATTATATTTGATACTTTCTATTTTTTGTTTTTATTACTCACTTAATTTTAATTTATTACTTGCTGCTTTAAAGATCACTTTCTACAAAGTTAATCTTTACTTTTCTTCATTTCATTTTCATCTTCTTAATTTATTAAATACTCTCTTCTATATCAGATATAGATACATTTCTATATATTTTTAAGTTTTACATGCTATGCTTATTTTTATACCACATTATTGTCTTATCTACTTAAAAAACTGATTATATTATCTTATTAACCTTCTATTTTAGTTGTTACCTTCTATAAATAATCATATATCCTCACTTCCTATATTTTTATTTGCTTACAATTCTTCAGTATGAGATTTAGCTAAACTTCTTGTTAATCTCAATATTCAATTAATATATTTATGTCTATCTAATTTTTCTTCTTCTTTAAAGAGTTCATAAAAATCTTCATCAATTCCTTCTTGTTTTTCTATTTTATGCTTCAGTTATTAAACTGTATCTCCTTCCTCTACTAGTAAGCTTATCTACTCGTTATTTTATGTTAAAATATTGATTTTTATTCTTTTCTCTTTTAGTTATGGCTTATGCTATGAAGAATCTCATTTGCACTCTATTCAAGGTTAATTTATTTCTAATCCTTTTAACCTTCTAGTAATTAGCCTTCTTAGTTTATCAAATTTAAAGGATCAATTTAGGATATTATTCTGCACTTTTCATTTGGACATTAGTTAGAACCATGTTTAAAGTACTCTTCTAAAGCACAAACTTAGCAAATTTAATGTTCACAAGAAAGAGTTAATGGAGGTCTTATTTAAGTGTCAAATTCATTTTAGCATAATCTGCACTAGTTAGTTTAAGACATTTTTTATTTTATTGCTTTAAAGCAAATTTTGAATTGAATTTATTAAAAAAATGAAACATATTTATGACTTTAAAAGAAAAAATCTTATAAATTAAGAAAGAATTCTTCAAGTTTAAAAGTGTAAATTTATTGAAAGGTAAAATAGAAGGAAATTAGTAAAAGAAGGAAAATTAATTTCAGTAACTAAATAAAATAAAATATTTTACAGAAATCAGGTTCTAATACAGAAAAAAGAGAGGAAAAATAATTTTAGAAATTGATAAATAAGAATAAAGCAGTAAGATTTTTAAATAAATAAATAAAAATGATTATAGAGCGCGTAGTACCTCATTGGCGCGCAACTCTTTCAATATTAATATTTAATATTAAGAAAAAATTTTCTCGTGTTTCTTGTTAAAATTCTAGAGGTCCGATGAGTCATGTCAGCTTCTTCAAATGGGGAATCTTCTTATTAAAAATGTATTCTCAAATCTTGAGTCAAATGCTTCAGTCTTCTTGAATAAGGTCCAAATAAGAAATTATTTATTAAGTCGGTAATTAGAAGGTCCGTCAGTCAAACTTTCATACTGATAGAGAGAACCCTCGGGGTAAATTAGATATGTCTCAACGGAGCTTATCCACCCTTCCCCGTGGTGGCATCTAGTGCGATATTACTCGCAGGGCAGTATACACTACACCAGATTACCTACTAATTTGTCTGATACGGCCGAACATCTATTTTTATATAATAAAAATAATTGAAAGAAATGCTATCGCTGTGGATTAACTTACTTATGATTAATAGTTGTAAAATGTTCAGAAAATTAAAGGAGTAAAAGGATCAAAAAAAAAATGAAGAACATCAAGATTATATAGAAACAATGGATAATAATATGAAGAAGTTTATATATCTCTATACATCCTACTGAATACTAGATAGAAAATGAGCGAAAACCTATCTTAAGCAATAAAGATTTAAAAAGGAAATTCAGAGAGTTTTTAAGCATTTTTTACTGAAATCTTATTAATTTACATTAGACATAAATTATAAAAAGAATTATCATTAAATGAGATTATTAAAACCTTATGAAAATAATATTTTATAAAAGTTACTTTATGAGAATAAAAAACGTGTTTTATGATATATATGAAGATGAGATAAAAAACTAGCTATATGGATCTAGAAGTTTATATCATTTAACAAAAAATTATATAAAATAAATAAGAATAGAGAGGTCGTAGCATCTTAATGGCGTGCAGCTTTTTTAATAAAGATTTTTAAAGTAAAAAAAATTATTTTCTAAAGTCTTCCACAGCGCTAGCATCCTTTGTGAGTATCGTCTTCTATAGAACTTCATCGGAATGCTCCCTAAGAGACTTTAATATCTGGCATCTTTCATAAATAACGTTACATGATGACTCTTTAGTCTTTGCCTTCTCTCTTGGCTCTACCAAGATTCTTGTTCGGTTCTTCGCCCATGGGTATTTCCTGGTACCAGATCTTTAGTCAAAGTCGTTTGGAAATTGATCTCCCTATTTATATAATATATAATATATAATAATAATAAATAAATTTTATTATAGAGCGCGTAGCACTCTCATTGGTGCGCAGCTCTTTAAAAAAAATGTTTCATACTGACAAGAATGTTTGTTACTGATAAAATTATAAGATACTGGTAAACCTTGTTCAATACTGGTATAATTATTCAGTACTGATAAAAATGTTTAATACTGATATAATTTAAGAATACTCGTAATCTTTAATACTTGCTGGAGGTCCAAGGATATGGCAGGATTGTGTCTCATTGCATCACCATAGCAGAGGACGACATGTGTCAATTATGGGTACTTTAATTCCCCACCTCTGATGAAACTCGCAAAAATAATTTTCTTTTATTTCCAGAATTAAAAAAATTAAAATAAGCCAGTGCCGAAGGTCAAACTAGAGATGCCTCAAGACCAAGCCAAAGCAGAGTAAGACATAAAGTCGAATATGGGTACTTAACTTCCCCAACCTCTGATGAAGATGACCTTGCTGTTTACCTTCGAAAACTATTGCGGTTTTAAAAAAATATTTTATAATAAAATAGAAATATTTATTTTAAAAAAATTCGAAAAAGAGCCATCATTTTTTTCTAAAAATTGCAAAAAAAATTATAAATTAAAATAAAGAAATGAATCATAAAATTGACAAGGTAGCAATATATTAATAAAAATTGATTGAAATCAAAAAATATTTTTAACATATATAAAGTAATATTAATAATAGTAATAATAATAATAAGATATTAAAAAATATATGGATGTTGCCTGAGGTCAGAAGAACTAGTAGGTAATCTGGTGCAATGTATGCTCATAACGAGTAATCTCGCAATTAACGTCACCGAGGAAAAGGTGGACAAGTAATGAAGAGTCAACTCTAACTTTCCCTTTGGGTTTCTCGCTAGCAGTATGATTATTTGATTGACGGGCCTACTAATAATTTATTTACTAGTTCTTATTTGGATCTTATTTAAGAAACTGGAACATTTTGGTTCAAAATTCAAGAATAATTTTTAATAAGCAGATTCCCCCATTCTAAGAGGCTAACACATTCATTAGATGGCTAGAATGACAAGTAAAAGTATGAGAACACTTTTTTAATAATTATAGATTAATATTGAAAGAACTGCGCTATCAACGAGTGCTAATCAATCTATAATTATATTTATTTAATTATAATGAATTTCCTTTAAAAAAGCATAAGTTTTAGCCAAATTAAAAATCCAAATAATAAATTTTAGAAATGATTAATGTTGATACATTATGCGAGATTCCTTGATATTCTTACTATTTACCAGTCTTATTATTTTTAACAGACTTTTTATTTAATAAGATCCGTGCTATTTTTCTTTAGGATTTCATTCATTTTTTGTTTTCAAGCTTAATTTTTATATCTTGGTATCATATAATTTCTAAAAATAGGACTTAAGAATATATTTTTAGTAATAGTTTTTCTGTTAATAGTCTCAAACATCTTTTCTACATCTATAAGTGTTGCAAATAGGTGCTTTGATATTTCCTTCGTCTTCTATGAAAATCAATAATTGATTGCAAAGTTTAAAAAATTTTGCATTGCTTATCAACTATTAAAAATCTTTATTATGGGGTGCATAATTTTACGCTAACAAATATATCCACAGAGTCTTTAAGTTAGTATTTTATCATACATTTGTAAAAATTACATTTTATGAACACAACTGGTCTTCAATTCTTTCAGTCACTCTTTGATTCTTTCTTGTAAATTGGAAAAAATTCTTATTTATCTGAGTAAATTTGATATTTTTACTTTCTCAGCATATTATTAATGAGCTTTTATAATAAAAGATGAAATTCCTCATTAGCGTATTTAGTAAGCTAGTCAATTAAGAATATCTAATATTCATATCATTATAAGCTTCTTACATTTAAAATTCGTACTATTTTTTCAGTATTATTTAGTTAAAGTTTATATTTCATACTAAAATTTCTAGCAAGTATTAAAATCTATTGAGCTTTCATTCTCTTTTTAATTTTTTTATATAACTTTATCTTTTTTTGGTGGAAAAAATATTCTAATTCAATAGATATTTTCTTTTTAAAACCTTAATCTCTTTGTCAAATTTAAATTTCGTATTATTATCATATTAAACTGGAGTCATGCTAGTTTGATATTATTAATATTTGAGCCAAAGTTTAGTTTTTATTTGGAATAATTTTCTTTTTAGTTCTCAATTAACTCTCCATAATTATTTTTTCTTTTTCACTTATTTTTAGCTGTTACTAATATAACTCAGATTTAATTATTTATAATATTACATCAGATTCAGAAAATTTGAATCTTCAAAGTTAACTTAACAAAACTTATCAACCTATTATTCTTCTATTGCATCAGTTGCATTATCTTGCACTGAATATTTAAGTTAAATTTATTTATCTAGATATATTCCTCTTGTTTACCTTTATTCTTATAAAATATCTTAAAGCTGAGCATATTTTTCTTAGTTGTTACTTAACTGCAATAAGCACATTTATTAATTCTATTCTAACAAACTCTAAATAACTAATTATCTATTATTACTATAGTAATTACATTCATAAACTTTAATTAGCCTTCTATTTACTTTTCTTATCATTTTCTTAGCTTAAATATAGAAAATTATTTAATAAATCCTAATATCATATAGTTAAGAATTAGATTTATTGTTACTATTGTTGTTCTCTATTAACTATTTAAAATCATATCTTTAGTTATCTTAATACCTTCTAATGTATCTAGTAGAAGATTCTATATCTTAATCGTGCAAATCCTTTAAAGATATTTTTTAAATCTAAGATTGACCAAGATATCAAACTAATTTTTTTTGTCTGTAGGAGTGTTTCTGTTCTTTTAAAATTTTCTACTACAGACTTCCATATATTTAGAGCTTTATCTAGTTATTTTAAAGGAATTCGAAGGTATTTGCTTATAGGTTACTAGTTTCAGTTTCTTAATAAATTTCTTAGCAAGTTCTTAATTTCTTTAACTCTCTAAAGTTAAATATAGTCTAGGCATATTCCTTTAATGCTATCTAGCATCTGCCTATGCTAATCCTTTCGATAGAAGCTTCTTTATTTTGAAATAAGAAAAGAGTCGCTAAGAATAAATCCTTGAAATTTAATTTCTTCCTTCATTTTTTAAAAGACATTTTTATACTTATAAAATAAACTTAATTAGGAGTAATTTTATATCAAAAGAAGAATTTGAATTCCCCATTGCAAAGAAGTCGCATTCAATGTATATAGTTGCAATTAAGAAAACTGTTTTTTAATTGGTTAGATATAAGAATGTGGCTCCTTGGAATTTTAAGGACTCTATGCATACTTTTTACATAACTCGATGAACAAAATTTAGAAAATAGTAATAAAACTAATTATAAATATATAATACATATATCAGACTGAGTTGAAATCTCTTTAGATGAGACTTTTTACATTAAACTTTCCATATAATACTATTAACCATTAATTATTGATATAGTTCGCTTTTCAACTTAAAAGAAAAAGCTGATTAATTAATATAATAATTTTCTCTCTTATTTTCTCTTTTTCTTACATTTAATCTAAAATCTTGCTTTTTCCTCCAGATTTTTCCAATTCATTAAAGTTAAAGTTAAAGTTAAAAAGCTATGTTAAAGCCTTAGTATTCAGCCATCTGACCTATTCTATCAGCTTGTCTCCATTAGTTTGTCATTAATTTCTATTAGGCTTAGTTATTCGGTATAGCACTTCATTAGTGCACCATCCTTTAATCTGAATAATTTTGATCTTGCATGTAGCGTTCCTAATTATTTATCCCAGGATTAAGATTTGAATTTTAAAAAAAATTCTATAAATTTTTCCGCTTTATGTTGGATATATCCTAAATAGCCTTTTAAAAATATCTAATTAATTCTTTCTTTAAATTTCGCTTAGTTAGTAACAATATTTTCATTGGTGTTATTTATCGCAACCGTAGCATTTTATTCTTCTTTTAAACTATTATTCCTGTAACATTTATTTTAATTTAAATTTACTACTTATTTTAAATTAATGTTTATTGCTAATTTTAATTTGAGGCTTCATTTTCTAATTCAATAGGATCTGATTAATTCCGTTAAAAAGAAAATGGAGTTACCTGAATTTATTATTAAATTTAAAGAATTCTTTGTTCCAGTTTTTTTCTATTTCTTATGCTATTTATATTTTTTCTCCAGTAAAGACGTTATTAATTTTTATAATGTTTCTACTTTATCAGTGTGGTATCTATTTTTGAACATAAACTCTTTTAATGACTTAGATAATATTTTCTATTTGAGTTTATTTTGGAAGTTTTTTTAATTCTGGATTTCCAAGTGGTTAATGTTCGTCATATCAATCATATTTCTCACTTTCACTCATTGTAATTGTTTCGCTTTTTTTATTTTTTAGAGAATTTTCCTGTTTAAATGCTTTGTTCAAAGTTTCTGTTATTTCTTAGAGCCATTTTATTCTGAAATATAAAGATAAAAATCAGTAGCTCTTTCTTTCTATTTCTAGATGTTTATATTTCGCCAGTTTTATTTATTCTTTTTTGTCTTGAACAATTCTGTCACAAGTGCCAAGTATTGTTGAAAATGTTGTATCTTTTTCTTTTTCTTTGAAATTTATTTTCTTTTTTTTCATTTTATATTTCTTTTGTAGATTTATTCAATTATTGGAATCTTGAATCTAATTATACTCTATTTTTCTTATCTCTCTCTCATTATTCAAATATCATTTTCTAACCCTTTTATTTGTTCTTAGACTCCAGCTCTTCGGTCTATCATATGGTTCATCATCATCATCATTTATAAAGTCTTTACTTATTTCGAATATTTCTTCTTTCTATGAGTTTAAGTCCTCTGCAAATTTTTAGTTTTTTAATAAGTGTATAAATCAGCTACTTTATCTTTTAAAATTCCATTTTCTCTATTTCAATGTTATCTAAATAAAAAATATCAGGGTCTATAATGATAATCGTGTATTACATTCTTCATTTATTTGCTTGATGTTATTTTTAATGATTCTGTTGAGTGATCTCTTTACAGTTTTTAATAGAGGTACTGAAAGTTGTGCTAACTTTTCAGTTCTAAATTTTTCATCAACACCTCTTGTCAGTTGAATGAAGAAAGTCGCTTTACATATTTTATTATTGATGATGTTTTTACTTAATTTTTTAAGCTTTCTTTCTTGCCATCTGTTGTTTTTAAGAGAGGCTTAAAAAGAGCTAAGACGGAGTTGAAGTAGATTTTTTGATTTTTTCTCCTACTCTGAAATGTTTAAATAATTCTTTGAAGCCTCTCGGTTTAAAATACATAATTATCTTATTAAAAGTATTTAATTGAATAAATTATTAATAAAATAATTAAAAAGCAAAATATGCAAAATATGAAAAATGCATTAGTTCTTTTTATTACTATTTTTCAGAGATTAGCTTAATAATTATCCCCCCTCATTTAAATGAAATATCTCTCGTAGTTTGCTTTAAAATAATTCTTTTGCATAATAAAGATAAAAAGAATTATTTATTTTAGATTATAAATGAAAAAAAGTTTAAAACTATCTTCATTAGAAAAGCTATTCAACTTTGCCTTCTGACCATTTGCCTTCATATGTTTTTTATTTATCAATTACTTTCCCGAATCCATGTTGCTTATCTCTAAGTCAATCACCTTCGTATATTATTCCTACATTAAAAAAGATACCATTTTAAAATTTTTAAGTTCCTTTTCCTTATTTCATATCATCTTCGAAATATCCTTCATAAACTCATTATCTTAAACATGTATATATACCATTTCCATTCTTTTGCTCATTTCTGAACTCTCCTTGATAAGTATCTCCATTTCCATAGGTTATTAATATTTAACCTTATAAAACATCATTTACAAATTCTCCTTCATATACATCATCATTGCTCTTTTTCAGTATACCATTTCCATTCCTTTGATTATTTCTAAACTCTCCTTGATAAGTATCTCCATTTCCATAGGTTATTTATATTGAACCTTATAAAACATCATATACAAATTCTCCTTCATATACATCATTGCTCTTTTTCAGTATACCATTTCCATTCTTTTGCTCATTTCTGAACTCTCCTTGATAAGTATCTCCATTTGCATAGGCTATTAATACTTTTCCTTGAAACTGATCATCTATAATATTACCCTCATAAATATCTCCATTCTTACATATTTTTAATGCATATCCTTTTAATTTATTTTACTCCAATGTCCTTTTATTTTGTTGTTTTCTATATCGATAAGTATTCCTTTACCCTTATTTTTCTTTCCTAATATTCCATTACCCTTCATATATTGCTTAATCTTCTAGAAAAACAGCAGGTAAATCTATCAAATCTTCTTAAACTAACTATTAATTATATATATTTTAGTTAAATTTACCATATTACTTTATTTCTTCTATAAACTACTTAACTTTTTCATGCTACATTTTTTCTTTTAAACTAGGAGAAAATTAATTTTATTAATTTTCGATAATCTAAAATTCATTATTTTCATCTAAAGCCATTTTGATTTTCATAAAAGGATTTTGAAATAATAAAAATCTAAGTCCATCTAAGGAAGTTCAGTCTACAATATTGGTTTCAGTTTAAAAAAACATATTACTATCGAAATCTTTTTATGTAGGCTTATTACTTTTTTCAAAAAGTCTTTAAAATTTAACTTTTACTGCTTCTTTATCTCACTTAAGTTTTAAGTATTTCTGCATGAATAATTAATTTTCAAATTGGAATTCTTCTGATAAAAATACGTTCATTTCCACTAACTGCAACAGATCTTCTATAAAACTTTATAGTTTTTCCTTGTTTGTATAGCCATTAATATTTAAGAAAGTATTTCACATAAGCTCACATTTTTCTTAAAAAGTAAAGTTACTACAAAGAATGGCATTTAAAAATAGCTTTTCATTTCATAATTTCCTTCATTGTTAATAAATTAATCATAAAAGAAAGCTATTGGACTTTAGCTACTATTATCACTATTCTCATCAGGAAGTTCAATTTTTAAAGAGAAAAAGAACTAAGTCATTTGCTTTTTATCACAAGACAGCAAATTAATATTTTTTATTTGTTTTCTAAATAAGTTTATATCAAGATTTTAATAATTGAGAACAGTATCTGATTTCTACATTGTTTTTATGATATTTTTATCGAAAGCATTGAGATGAGGTATTTCGCAAATTTATTCGTAGGTTGGTTTAGTGTAACCCTATCCCATATAATTATAATAAATTTGTAAAGAAATGAATTTAAATTGATTTATTTTATAATTTCTAAAGATTATTAAGTTTAAAATAGTTTATTTTAGAATATTTTTATTTTGCTATTTGCTTCATAAATAAAACATTTTATATTATAAAGCTTAATATTCATAAACTAAGCTTCTAGTTTATTCAGCATTATTTATAACTTAGGAAACTTTATTTTAGTTAATGAAAACACTATTTTATAAAATATTTATGTTATCTGTATACTAGAATCAAATATATCCTTATTTATTTCCTTAGTATAATATGATATTTAATAGTTTTAGTGGAATAACAATATTAAATGTTAGAAATAATTTAATTTTTAAGTTTACTAAGTTAATTAATAAAAGCATGTCAAACCATTTAGTTTAAGATTATATTAAATTAACTAAAAATAGAGTAAAAAGGAGCTTATAATTTAAGATTATTATGAGTGTTTTCAAACAGAATTAATAATAATTTCTTGGATATGTTTGTTTATTTATTTTTTAGGTAAAATAATCATTAAGAAAACAATTTAAATAAAAAACTTGAGAATGACAGTAAGAAATTTATATCTAAGGCTTGTACTTTTTATTTGGAATGGTTAAAGAAAATAAGTAACTTAAGAAAATTGTATTTAAATTTAAAGAAACTTAATTAGTTTTAATTTAGTCTCTAGAACTGTTTATATATTTGATATTCATAGAGAGAATATATTATTAATAATAGATAACAAATACTTTTTCAATGCTTATTTCATAGATAATTAAGTAATAAAAAATTCTTATTTTATTAAATTTAAGTAATTAGTTATTAACCTTCAATTATATAAAACGGAAAAATTCTAAAAAAATTTTATGCTTTTAAGGAAGAGAAAAGATTAAAAAAGAAAAGCCAGAGCGACTCATGAGATAACACCCCATAAGCAACCAGAAAAACGAAACATAATTCTGGAAAATCTAAGAAATCATTAAAAAATTTAGCATTTTCTAAGGGCTTCCAAATTAAGAAATTAGAAACTTTGAGTGTATTCAAAAGGAAGTGGAGTAGATAGAAACAGCCGAATTTCAATAGGAATGGAAACTGTTAAATATCAGCAAAGAAGACCTAATCGAAATAATAAAGATACTAAAGATGCACCTGAATCATCAAGACAGTGAAATGTTGTAATTGCAACAAGAACTAAAAAATCATATTGAAGATGGTTATCCTCATGCGATCTCCCTAAAAAAATGGAACAATTTTGAAAACTCAAAGGAGAAATTGGAGATTTGGAAGAACAAAAAGAGAAAGAAGAGAAAGAATCTAATAATTAGATGAGATATTGATATTTATAAATCAAAAGATTGACAAGCAGGGAATTAAAGAGCAAGCTCTAGTGATGATGAAAGTATAACAACTAGAACAGTTGTGATTTAAAGATTGAGAAAACAAAAAAGCTTATAAAAAGTATTATTATTATCAATCATCAAAAATTTCTTAGAACTTGTATAAAGTTTAAAGAGCTAAGAAGAATTGAAAAAAAGAAGAATTAATCAAATACAAAGCTGATAAATTGATAACTTGAAATGAATCAAAAAGATTATAAATAAAAAAAAAGGAATATTCAAGAAAAAGACTATGCTGAAAAATTTACCTTTTCTAACACCAGCAAAAGCATATAAGCTCTTTTAAGCCGAAAAACAACAATTATCTTAATGATATATTTTAAATTATTAATTTTGAGAACTTGAGGACAGCTTAGTTCTCCTGAGTACTTTCTCTTAAACGCCTTTTGATAGTCATAACTTGGGTATCCACTAATCAGTTTCTGCAAACAAAGACTTTCATAATTAATGAATGCATATTCCATAATCATAGATTTAAACCCCTACAAAAATTGGAAATATTGGGAAAAACGACAAACGAATGAAATGACAAAAGATGGAAGACAACAAATACAAGACTAGTGAGTTCTAGAGCTCGTTAAAAACTAGGCTCAAACTTAAATACTTCTTTTAAGCGGTGACTGTCTGGATCCGCTAAACAATTTATTTAATAATTAATAATTTATTAAATTCCTACAAAAGTCTTATAATTTCTAGATGCATTCTCTTCAAAATCTTAGATCCAACTAGGAGCCTCCGTAAGAAGGTATAATTAACCAGTAAAAACCTTACTCTCGTTCATTCTTTTAATTATTTGTATAAAATTTAATGCTATTAGAAAAATATTAATTCAAATATAAGAGAAAATTGTAAAATTTTGGAATCTTTAAATTTTAAACTAAAAGAGTTTATTAAATTATTTAATTGTAAGAATTACTTTCATCAATTAAAGTTGCTAGTAAATATTGCTCAATATTTTTGTAATTTATCTCGATCTCATCATTTTTCAATTTTTTTTGTTCTCTTCTTATTTTTTAATTCTTCATTTATAGTTTTCTCTATTTCCAATTATAAAATCGTTGATATTATCTTCTTAAGAAATATTTTAATTAATAAAGGCAAATATTCTAATTAAGATCTTGGAAATAAATTTAAATATCCTTGATCATATATTATGCAACGCTTTGAGTCATAATAACCTACAATGATAATTTACTTATATTGAATAATATATACATTTTAATATTTACTCAATTGATTCTAATCTCCACATATACAATAGAGATTACTAATAGGATAATGACATTTTTGAAGATACTAATGAAAATTCTAGGACTAGCTTTAATTTTTAATTTTGTCCATTTTTTTAGATTCTGCAAAATGTCTGCATAGAGTTTTTAAGTTTTGAGATGTTACATTTTTATATCTCATCAATTTTAATTTTTTTCCATTGAAACTAAATATTTAAAAGAAAATTCTTTACAAAAGGCATTAAAATTCTTCAAATATAGATTTACTCCTAAATTAGTGATTTGTTGATTTTAAACAGTTGATGAATTATCTAATTAAAATTTATCTTTTATTATTTTTATATTTCTTAAAAAATTAGATTTCTTTAGACTTGGTAGAATTAGCCTTTAAGTGAACTCATGTAAATTCGGTCTTATTTTATTTGCAGTTTAGAGAAAAAAAGAAAAAGTTTAAATGTTATTAAAATAATTTTAGTCTATTTTAGTTTATTTAAATATGCTTATAACTTTAATAAAAATTATCTCATAAACTTATAAAAATACATTAAAGTAACTAAATAAAATAAAAATGTGATACTAACAATATTTTTTTAATTATTTCCTTAATCTAAAAATTAGAAGATTAATCAAGCTTTTAATATAATTTTTAAGTAAAAATACTTAAATAAATGTTTATTTTCTTATGAAATGAAACTGCAAAATTTGTAATTAATCAATCTTAGAGATACTTTTAGAAATTATAATCTAGCAGAATAGTTATAAATTAAAAATACGTTAAATAAATAAATAAAGATTATTATAGAACTCGTAGCACCTCGTTGGAGTGCAGCTCTTTCAGTATTAATATTTAATATTAAAAAAATGTTCTCATGCTTCTTACTAAAATTCTAGCTGTTCAATGAGTCATGTCAACTTCTCTAAATGGGGAATCTTCTTATTAAATATTATTCACGAATCTTGATTCAAATGCTACAGTCTTCTTGAATAAGGTCAGAATAAGAATTAGTTATTAAGTCATTAATTAGAAGGCCCTCAGTCAAATTTTCATACTGATAGAGAGAACCTTGGGGTAAATTAGGCTTGTCTCAACTAAACTTATCCACCCTTCCCTGTGGTGGTATCTAGTGCGAGATTACTCTCAATTCAGTATACACTGAATCAGATTACCTACTAGTTCTCCTGTCCGCAGCCTACATCCATTTTATATATGGTTAATATTTCTACTGCTTTTTATTAAAATTAAATTTTTGTAAAAATTATCATGATTAAAGCGAACGAAAATTATTAAAAAATTGTCTACATTAATTGGATAATTAATGAGTTTAGAACAATAAATATCATATGTAATAGATTGAAAAAAGAGGAATATGAGAATAATTAATAATCTCAAGAAATAAAGAGTTTTTCAAAATTTTGCATATATAACAAATATAAAATAATTACTATCTTTACAATCTTTTATAATTATTACAAAAGCATTTATAATTTTAAACTATTTTGTTATGTTGCTTACTTTAGTATTTTTTGATTGATTTAATGATTAAAATATATATTTCTTATTTTTTTATTTTCTATAAAATTAATTATTTTTCATATTATTATTGTGGTTATTTTTTTTAATTTTTAATTCACTATCTAATTAATTTTTTATTTATTGCTTCATTACTGTTTTTTAAAGTAAAAATTTTTGCTTACATAAAGAATTGTTGAATTAAATATTTTATTATATTTAAGTAAATAGGAAGGAGCAATCCTCCAATTGAGATTGAATTAATTATTTTCGCTTTTTTTTCTTCTAAATTTATTTTATATTTTATAAAAAATGGATGTCAGCAGCGTCAGGAGAACTAGTAGGTAATCTGGTTTAGTGTATACTGAATTGAGAGTAATCTCGCACTAGATACCACCACAAGAAAGGGTGGATAAGTTTAATTGAGAAAAGTCTAATTTACTCCGAGGGTTCTCTCTATCAGTATGAAAGTTTGACTAACGGGCCTTCTAATTAATGACTTAATAACTAATTCTTATTCTGACCTTATTCAAGAAGACTGTAGCATTTGAATCAAGATTCGTGAATAATATTTAATAAGTAGATTCCCTTTTTAGAGAAGCTGACGTGACTCATTGAACAGCTAGAATTTTAGTAAGAGTATGAGAACATTTTTTTAATATTAAACATTAATACTGAAAAAGCTGCGCTCCAACGAGGTGCTACGCGTTCTATAATAATCTTTATTTATTTATTAATTATTTTATTTATTTATTTGATTATTATTTCTTAGTTATTAATATTTTATAATTCAAAATTTCTTTTATTTTTCTAATTTAAAAAGTTTTTATATTTAATTATTTAATATTAACATTTTTATTACTTTTGATCCATAGAAATTAAAATAGTAAATAATAAATTTAGGATATTTAAATATATAATTAAGGAAATTATTGTTATTTATGGTTTTATTATACTTTATTTTTATATTATATAAAATTCTGATATAATTATATTTTATAGCTTATAATACTAAAAATAATTTTAAATTACAATTTTTATACTTAATTTAGTTTAATTTTTATTTTCAATTATTATATAATTCGTTAATGTGAAGCATATTTATCTATTTCCATTTTGATCGTTTAGTCATTATGGCTGTTCTTGCTTAAGGTTCCAGAATTTTTAATTTCCTTGACGATAGTTTCTGTTTATGAAATTCCTACTTTAATTTGATACAGAACGGGTTTAGAGCTAATTCCTATCGTAGTGAAGATTTATATCTTTTACTTTCTGTAATTTTTAAAGATTTTACTCACTGCAAATATTTAAAAAATAACTTGCCATCTAGATGTACCATAACCTCTTACTCTCTATTAATATTTAGAATTTATAACGATCTATAAACTTTAAAATAGCTTGCCAACTTTATCCATTGATTTTCATTACTATCTACGAATGTTTAAAATATCTTACATTCTTTAATCTATTAAATACATTACCTCCTATAATATTTCGATAGCTTACAAACTTGATATTTTAAAATATCTAACCTTCTGATTTTTTAATTTCTACCCTCTAGAATGTCTTAACATATCTTACTAACTATAAATTTTAAAATAACTTACCTTCTTTAAATAGTTAAGACATCTTACCTTCTTTATATATTTAAATTATCTAACTTTCTATAAATATTTATTATTTTACCACCTATAAATAATTAAATATCTTACATTCTTAATATATTTAAAACATCTTACCATCTTGTAAAATTTAAATTAATTACTTGCTAAAAGATATAAAGCATCATACTATCTATAATATTAAAAACATACTATCTTCAGAAGCTTAGAATTTCTTACGCTCTTTAAATTATTCAAATTATTTACAATCTAATGATAATTAATTTTTCTAACATTCTATATATTAAAGATTACCCTCTTTCTTATATTTTACCTCCTATATTTAATTCTTTACTTGCTATAGATTTTATTTCTTACTTTCTTAATTTAATTTTTACCGTCTGCTTTTATTTTCTTACAGACTTTTTTAATGCTTACATTCTTATTTAATTCTTACTTCCTTTTTGATTTAATTTTTACAATCTATACTTGAAACTTTTACATTCTAAGTTATTATATTTGATACTTTCTATTTTTTGTTTTATTACTCACTTAATTTTAATTTATTACTTGCTGCTTTAAAGATCACTTTCTACAAAGTTAATCTTTACTTTTCTTCATTTCATTTTCATCTTCTTAATTTATTAAATACTCTCTTCTATATCAGATATAGATACATTCTATATATTTTTAAGTTTTACATGCTATGCTTATTTTTATACCACATTATTGTCTTATCTACTTAAAAACTGATTATATTATCTTATTACCTTCTATTTTAGTTGTTACCTTCTATAAATAATCATATATCCTCACTTCCTATATTTTTATTTGCTTACAATTCTTTAGTATGAGATTTAGCTAAACTTCTTGTTAATCTCAATATTCAATTAAATATTTATGTCTATCTAATTTTTCTTCTTCTTTAAAGAGTTCATAAAAATCTTCATCAATTCCTTCTTGTTTTTCTATTTTATGCTTCAGTTATTAAACTGTATCTCCTTCCTCTACTAGTAAGCTTATCTACTCGTTATTTTATGTTAAAATATTGATTTTTATTCTTTTCTCTTTTAGTTATGGCTTATGCTATGAAGATATCTCATTTGCACTCTATTCAAGGTTAATTTATTTCTAATCCTTTTAACCTTCTAGTAATTAGCCTTCTTAGTTTATCAAATTTAAAGGATCAATTTAGGATATTATTCTGCATTTTTCATTTGGACATTAGTTAGAACCATGCTTAAAGTACTCTTCTAAAGCACAAACTTAGCAAATTTAATGTTCACAAGAAAGAGTTAATTGAAGTCTTATTTAAGTGTCAAATTCATTTGAGCATAATCTGCACTAGTTAGTTTAAGACATTTTTTATTTTATTGCTTTAAAGCAAATTTTGAATTGAATTTATTAAAAAAATGAAACATATTTATGACTTTAAAAGAAAAAATCTTATAAATTAAGAAAGAATTCTTCAAGTTTAAAAGTGTAAATTTATTGAAAGGTAAAATAGAAGGAAATTAGTAAAAGAAGGAAAATTAATTTCAGTAACTAAATAAAATAAAATATTTACAGAAATCAGGTTCTAATACAGAAAAAGAGAGGAAAAATAATTTTAGAAATTGATTAATAAGAATAAAGCAGTAAGATTTTTAAATAAATAAATAAAAATGATTATAGAGCGCGTAGCACCTCATTGGTACGCAGCTCTTTCAATATTAATATTTAATATTAAGAAAAATTTTCTCATGTTTCTTGTTAAAATTCTAGAGGTCCGATGAGTCATGTCAGCTTCTTCAAATGGGGAATCTTCTTATTAAAAATGTATTCTCAAATCTTGAGTCAAATGCTTCAGTCTTCTTGAATAAGGTCCAAATAAGAATTATTTATTAAGTCGGTAATTATAAGGCCCATCAGTCAAACTTTCATACTGATAGAGAGAACCCTCGAGGTAAGTTAGGTATGTCTCAACGGAGCTTATACACCCTTCCCCGTGGTGGCATCTAGTGCGATATTACTCGCAGGGCAGTATACACTACACCAGATTACCTACTAATTTGTCTGATACGGCCGACATCTATTTTATATAATAAAAATAATTGAAAGAAATGCTATCGCTGTGGATTAACTTACTTATGATTAATAGTTGTAAAATGTTCAGAAAATTAAAGGAGTAAAAGGATCAAAAAAAATGAAGAACATCAAGATTATATAGAAACAATGGATAATAATATGAAGAAGTTTATATATCTCTATACATCCTACTGAATACTAGATAGAAAATGAGCGAAAACCTATCTTAAACAATAAAGATTTAAAAAGGAAATTCAGAGAGTTTTTAAGCATTTTTTACTGAAATCTTATTAATTTACATTAGACATAAATTATAAAAATAATTATCATTAAATGAGATTATTAAAACCTTATGAAAATAATATTTTATAAAAGTTACTTTATGAGAATAAAAAACGTGTTTTATGATATATATGAAGATGAGATAAAAAACTAGCTATATGGATCTAGAAGTTTATATCATTTAACAAAAAATTATATAAATAAATAAGAATAGAGAGGTCGTAGCATCTTAATGGCGTGCAGCTTTTTAATAAAGATTTTTAAAGTAAAAAAATTATTTTCTAAAGTCTTCCACAGCGCTAGCATCCTTTGTGAGTATCGTCTTCTATAGAACTTCATCGGAATGCTCCCTAAGAGACTTTAATATCTGGCATCTTTCATAAATAACGTTACATGATGACTCTTTAGTCTTTGCCTTCTCTCTTGGCTCTACCAAGATTCTTGTTCGGTTCTTCGCCCATGGGTATTTCCTGGTACCAGATCTTTAGTCAAAGTCGTTTGGAAATTGATCTCCCTATTTATATAATATATAATATATAATAATAAATAAATAAATAAATTTTATTATAGAGCGCGTAGCACTCTCATTGGTGCGCAGCTCTTTAAAAAAAATGTTTCATACTGACAAGAATGTTTGTTACTGATAAAATTATAAGATACTGGTAAACCTTGTTCAATACTGGTATAATTATTCAGTACTGATAAAAATGTTTAATACTGATATAATTTAAGAATACTCGTAATCTTTAATACTTGCTGGAGGTCCAAGGATATGGCAGGATTGTGTCTCATTGCATCACCATAGCAGAGGACGACATGTGTCAATTATGGGTACTTTAATTCCCCACCTCTGACGAAACTCGCAAAAATAATTTTCTTTTATTTCCAGAATTAAAAAATTAAAATAAGCCAGTGCCGAAGGTCAAACTAGAGATGCCTCAAGACCAAGCCAAAGCAGAGTAAGACATAAAGTCGAATATGGGTACTTAACTTCCCCAACCTCTGATGAAGATGACCTTGCTGTTCACCTTCGAAAACTATTGCGGTTTTAAAAAAATATTTTATAATAAAATAGAATATTTATTTTAAAAAAATTCGAAAAAGAGCCATCATTTTTTTCTAAAAATGCAAAAAAATTATAAATTAAAATAAAGAAATGAATCATAAAATTGACAAGGTAGCAATATATTAATAAAAATTGATTGAAATCAAAAAATATTTTTTAACATATATAAAGTAATATTAATAATAGTAATAATAATAATAAGATATTAAAAAATATATGGATGTTGCCTGAGGTCAGAAGAACTAGTAGGTAATCTGGTGCAATGTATGCTCATAACGAGTAATCTCGCAATTAACGTCGCCGAGGAAAAGGTGGACAAGTAATGAAGAGTCAACTCTAACTTTCCCTTGGGTTCTCGCTAGCAGTATGATTATTTGATTGACGGGCCTACTAATAATTTATTTACTAATTCTTATTTGGATCTTATTTAAGAAACTGGAACATTTGGTTCAAAATTCAAGAATAATTTTTAATAAGCAGATTCCCCATTCTAAGAGGCTAACACATTCATTAGATGGCTAGAATGACAGCTAAAAGTATGAGAACACTTTTTTAATATTATAGATTAATATTGAAAGAACTGCACATCAACGAGTGCTAATCAATCTATAATTATATTTATTTAATTATAATGAATTTCCTTTAAAAAAGCATAAGTTTTAGCCAAATTAAAAATCCAAATAATAAATTTTAGAAATGATTAATGTTGATACATTATGCGAGATTCCTTGATATTCTTACTATTTACCAGTCTTATTATTTTTAACAGACTTTTTATTTAATAAGATCCGTGCTATTTTTCTTTAGGATTTCATTCATTTTTTGTTTTCAAGCTTAATTTTTATACCTTGGTATCATATAATTTCTAAAAATAGGACTTAAGAATATATTTTTAGCAATAGTTTTCTGTTAATAGTCTCAAACATCTTTTCTACATCTATAAGTGTTGCAAATAGGTGCTTTGATTTCCTTCATCTTCTATGAAAATCAATAATTGATTGCAAAGTTTAAAATGTTGCATTGCTTATCAACTATTAAAAATCTCTATTATGGGGTGCATAATTTTACGCTAGCAAATATATCCACAGAGTCTTTAAGTTAGTATTTTATCATACATTTGTAAAATTACATTTATGAACACAACTGGTCTTCAATTCTTTCAGTCACTCTTTGATTCTTTCTTGTAAATTGGAAAAATTCTTATTTATCTGAGTAAATTTGGTATTTTTACTTTCTCAGCATATTATTAATGAGCTTTTATAATAAAAGATGAAATTCCTCATTAGCGTATTTAATAAGCTATTCAATTAAGAATATCTAATGTTCACATCATTATAAGCTTCTTACATTTTAAATTCATATTATTTTTTCAGTAATATTTAGTTAAAATTTATATTTCATACTAAAATTTCTAGCAAGTATTAAAATCTATTGAACTTTCATTCTCTTTTTAATTTTTTATATAACTTTATCTTTTTTTGGTGGAAAAATATTCTAATTCAATAGATATTTTCTTTTTAAAACCTTAATCTCTTTGTCAAATTTAAATTTCGTATTATTATCATATTAAACTGGAGTCATGCTAGTTTGATATTATTAATATTTGAGCCAAAGTTTAGTTTTTATTTGGAATAATTATCTCTTTAGTTCTCAATTAACTCTCAATAATTATTTTTCTTTTTCACTCATCTTTAGCTGTTACTAATATAACTCAGATTTAATTATTTATAATATTACATCAGATTCAGAAAATTTGAATCTTCAAAGTTAACTTAACAAAACTTATCAACCTATTATTCTTCTATTGCATCAGTTGCATTATCTTGCACTGAATATTTAAGTTAAATTTATTTATCTAGATATATTCCTCTTGTTTACCTTTATTCTTATAAAATATCTTAAAGCTGAGCATATTTTTCTTAGTTGTTGCTTAACTGCAATAAGCACATTTATTAATTCTATTCTAACAAACTCTAAATAACTAATTATCTTTATTACTATAATAATTACATTCATAAACTTTAATTAGCGTACTATTTACTTTTCTTATCATTTTCTTAGCTTAAATATAGAAAATTATTTAATAAATCCTAATATCATATAGTTAAGAATTAGATTTATTGTTACTATTGTTGTTCTTTATTAACTATTTAAAATCATATCTTTAGTTATCTTAATACCTTCTAATGTATCTAGTAGAAGATTCTATATCTTAATCGTGCAAATCCTTTAAAGATATTTTTTAAATCTAAGATTGACCAAGATATCAAACTAATTTTTTTGTCTGTAGGAGTGTTTCTGTTCTTTTAAAATTTTCTACTACAGACTTCCATATTTTAGAGCTTCATCTAGTTATTTTAAAGGAATTCGAAGGTATTTGCTTATAGGTTACTAGTTTCAGTTTCTTAATAAATTTCTTAGCAAGTTCTTAATTTCTTTAACTCTCTAAAGTTAAATATAGTCTAGGCATATTCCTTTAATGCTATCTAGCATCTGCCTATGCTAATCCTTTCGATAGAAGCTTCTTTATTTTGAAATAAGAAAGAGTCGCTAAGAATAAATCCTTGAAATTTAATTTCTTCCTTCATTTTTTAAAAGACATTTTATACTTATAAAATAAACTTAATTAGGAGTAATTTTATATCAAAAGAAGAATTTGAATCCCCATTGCAAAGAAGTCGCATTCAATGTATATAGTTGCAATTAAGAAAACTGTTTTTTAATTGGTTAGATATAAGAATGTGGCTCCTTGGAATTCTAAGACTCTATGCATACTTTTTACATAACTCGATGAACAAAATTTAGAAAATAGTAATAAAACTAATTATAAATATAATACATATATCAGACTGAGTTGAAATCTCTTTAGATGAGACTTTTTACATTAAACTTTCCATATAATACTATTAACCATTAATTATTGATATAGTTCGCTTTTCAACTTAAAAGAAAAAGCTGATTAATTAATATAATAATTTTCTCTCTTATTTTCTCTTTTTCTTACATTTAATCTAAAATCTTGTTTCTTCCTCCAGATTTTTCCAATTCATTAAAGTTAAAGTTAAAGTTAAAAAGCTATGTTAAAGCATTAGTATTCAGCCATCTGGCCTATTCTATCAGCTTGTCTCCATTAGTTTGTCATTAATTTCTATTAGGCTTAGTTATTCGGTATAGCACTTCATTAGTGCACCATCCTTTAATCTGAATAATTTTGATCTTGCATGTAGCGTTCCTAATTATTTATCCCAGGATTAAGATTTGAATTTTTAAAAAAATTCTATAAATTTTTCCGCTTTATGTTGGATATATCCTAAATAGCCTTTTAAAAATATCTAATTAATTCTTTCTTTAAATTTCGCTTAGTTAGTAACAATATTTTCATTGGTGTTATTTATCGCAACCGTAGCATTTTATTCTTCTTTTAAACTATTATTCCTGTAACATTTATTTTAATTTAAATTTACTACTTATTTTAAATTAATGCTTATTGCTAATTTTAATTTGAGGCTTCATTTTCTAATTCAATAGGATCTGATTAATTCCGTTAAAAAGAAAATGGAGTTACCTGAATTTATTATTAAATTTAAAGAATTCTTTGTTCCAGTTTTTTTCTATTTCTTATGCTATTTATATTTTTTCTCCAGTAAAGACGTTATTAATTTTTATAATGTTTCTACTTTATCAGTGTGGTATCTATTTTTGAACATAAACTCTTTTAATGACTTAGATAATATTTTCTATTTGAGTTTATTTTGGAAGTTTTTTTAATTCTGGATTTCCAAGTGGTTAATGTTCGTCATATCAATCATATTTCTCACTTTCACTCATTGTAATTGTTTCGCTTTTTTATTTTTTAGAGAATTTTCCTGTTTAAATGCTTTGTTCAAAGTTCTGTTATTTCTTAGAGCCATTTTATTCTGAAATATAAAGATAAAAATCAGTAGCTCTTTCTTTCTATTTCTAGATGTTTATATTTCGCCAGTTTTATTTATTCTTTTTTGTCTTGAACAATTCTGTCACAAGTGCCAAGTATTGTTGAAAATGTTGTATCTTTTTCTTTTTCTTTGAAATTTATTTTCTTTTTTTCATTTTATATTTCTTTTGTAGATTTATTCAATTATTGGAATCTTGAATCTAATTATACTCTATTTTTCTTATCTCTCTCTCATTATTCAAATATCATTTTCTAACCCTTTTATTTGTTCTTAGACTCCAGCTCTTCGGTCTATCATATGGTTCATCATCATCATCATTTATAAAGTCTTTACTTATTTCGAATATTTTTTCTTTCTATGAGTTTAAGTCCTCTGCAAATTTTTTAGTTTTTTAGTAAGTGTATAAATCAGCTACTTTATCTTTTAAAATTCCATTTTCTCTATTTCAATGTTATCTAAATAAAAAATATCAGGGTCTATAATGATAATCGTGTATTACCTTCTTCATTTATTTGCTTGATGTTATTTTTAATGATTCTGTTGAGTGATCTCTTTACAGTTTTTAATAGAGGTACTGAAAGTTGTGCTAACTTTTCAGTTCTAAATTTTTCATCAACACCTCTTGTCAGTTGAATGAAGAAAGTCGCTTTACATATTTTATTATTGATGATGTTTTTACTTAATTTTTTAAGCTTTCTTTCTTGCCATCTGTTGCTTTTAAGAGAGGCTTAAAAAGAGCTAAGACGGAGTTGAAGTAGATTTTTTGATTTTTTCTCCTACTCTGAAATGTTTAAATAATTCTTTGAAGCCTCCCGGTTTAAATACATAATTATCTTATTAAAAGTATTTAATTGAATAAATTATTAATAAAATAATTAAAAAGCAAAATATGCAAAATATGAAAAATGCATTAGTTCTTTTTATTACTATTTTTCAGAGATTAACTTAATAATTATCCCCCTCATTTAAATGAAATATCTCTCGTAGTTTGCTTTAAAATAATTCTTTTGCATAATAAAGATAAAAAGATTTTTATTTTAGATTATAAATGAAAAAAAGTTTAAAACTATCTTCATTAGAAAAGCTATTCAACTTTGCCTTCTGACCATTTGCCTTCGTATGTTATTTATTTATCAATTACTTTCCCGAATCCATGTTGCTTATCTCTAAGTCAATCACCTTCGTATATTATTCCTAAATTAAAAAAGATACCATTTTAAAATTTTTAAGTTCCTTTTCCTTATTTCATATCATCTTCGAAATATCCTTCATAAACTCATTATCTTAAACATGTATATATACCATTTCCATTCTTTTGCTCATTTCTGAACTCTCCTTGATAAGTATCTCCATTTGCATAGGTTATTATTACTTTTCCTTGAAACTGATCATCTATAATATTTCCCTCATAAATATCTCCATTCTTACATATTTTTAATGCATATCCTTTTAATTTATTTTACTCCCAATGTCCTTTTATTTTGTTGTTTTCTATATCGATAAGTATTCCTTTACCTTATTTTTCTTTCCAAATATTCCATTACCCTTCATATATTGCTTAATCTTCTAGAAAAACAGCAGGTAAATCTATCAAATCTTCTTAAACTAACTATTAATTATATATATTTTAGTTAAATTTACCATATTACTTTATTTCTTCTATAAACTACTTAACTTTTTCATGCTACATTTTTTCTTTTAAACTAGGAGAAAATTAATTTTATTAATTTTCGATAATCTAAAATTCATTATTTTCATCTAAAGCCATTTTGATTTTCATAAAAGGATTTTGAAATAATAAAAATCTAAGTCCATCTAAGGAAGTTCAGTCTACAATATCGGTTTCAGTTTAAAAAAACATATTACTATCGAAATCTTTTTATGTAGGCTTATTACTTTTTTCAAAAAGTCTTTAAAATTTAACTTTTACTGCTTCTTTATCTCACTTAAGTTTCAAGTATTTCTGCATGAATAATTAATTTTCAAATTGGAATTCTTCTGATAAAAATACGTTCATTTCTACTAACTGCAACAGATCTTCTATAAAACTTTATAGTTTTTCCTTGTTTGTATAGCCATTAATATTTAAGAAAGTATTTCACATAAGCTCACATTTTTCTTCAAAAGTAAAGTTACTACAAAGAATGGCATTTAAAAATAGCTTTTTCATTTCATAATTTCCTTCATTGTTAATAAATTAATCATAAAAGAAAGCTATTGGACTTTAGCTACTATTATCACTATTCTCATCAGGAAGTTTAACTTTTAAAGAGAAAAAGAACTAAGTCATTTGCTTTTTATCACAAGACAGCAAACTAAGACTTTTTATTTGTTTTCTAAATAAGTTTATATCAAGATTTTAATAATTGAGAACAGTATCTGATTTCTACATTGTTTTTATGATATTTTTATCGAAAGCATTGAGATGAGGTATTTCGCAAATTTATTCGTAGGTTGGTTTAGTGTAACCCTATCCCATATAATTATAATAAATTTGTAAAGAAATGAATTTAAATTGATTTATTTTATAATTTCTAAAGATTATTAAGTTTAAAATAGTTTATTTTAGAATATTTTTATTTTGCTATTTGCTTCATAAATAAAACATTTTATATTATAAAGCTTAATATTCATAAACTAAGCTTCTAGTTTATTCAGCATTATTTATAACTTAGGAAACTTTATTTTAGTTAATGAAAACACTATTTTATAAAATATTTATGTTATCTGTATACTAGAATCAAATATATCCTTATTTATTTCCTTAGTATAATATGATATTTAATAGTTTTAGTGGAATAACAATATTAAATGTTAGAAATAATTTAATTTTTAAGTTTACTAAGTTAATTAATAAAAGCATGTCAAACCATTTAGTTTAAGATTATATTAAATTAACTAAAAATAGAGTAAAAAGGAGCTTATAATTTAAGATTATTATGAGTGTTTTCAAACAGAATTAATAATAATTTCTTGGATATGTTTGTTTATTTATTTTTTAGGTAAAATAATCATTAAGAAAACAATTTAAATAAAAGACTTGAGAATGACAGTAAGAAATTTATATCTAAGGTTTGTACTTTTTATTTGGAATGGTTAAAGAAAATAAGTAACTTAAGAAAATTGTATTTAAATTTAAAGAAACTTAATTAGTTTTAATTTAGTCTTT
Organism: Loxodes magnus; assembly: GCA_946699065.1. Classification (NCBI taxonomy): domain Eukaryota; phylum Ciliophora; class Karyorelictea; order Loxodida; family Loxodidae; genus Loxodes; species Loxodes magnus. Next base: position 26,221 of record CAMPDV010003843.1, read on the forward strand.
AGAACTGTTTATATATTTGATATTCATAGAGAGAATATATTATTAATATTAGATAACAATCACTTTTTCAATGCTTATTTCATAGATAATTAAGTAATAAAAAATTCTTATTTTATTAAATTTAAGTAATTAGTTATTAACCTTCAATTATATAAAACGGAAAAATTCTAAAAAAATTTTATGCTTTTAAGGAAGAGAAAATATTAAAAAAGAAAAGCCAGAGCGACTTATGAGATAACACCCCATAAGCAACCAGAAAAACGAAACATAATTCTGGAAAATCTAAGAAGTCATTAAAAAATTTAGCATTTTCTAAGGGCTTCCAAATTAAGAAATTAGAAACTTTGAGTGTATTCAAAAGGAAGTGGAGTAGATAGAAACAGCCGAATTTCAATAGGAATGGAAACTGTTAAATATCAGCAAAGAAGACCTAATCGAAATAATAAAGATACTAAAGATGCACCTGAATCATCAAGACAGTGAAATGTTGTAATTGCAACAAGAACTAAAAAATCATATTGAAGATGGTTATCCTCATGCGATCTCCCTAAAAAAAATGGAACAATTTTGAAAACTCAAAGGAGAAATTGGAGATTTGGAAGAACAAAAAGAGAAAGAAGAGAAAGAATCTAATAATTAGATGAGATATTGATATTTATAAATCAAAAGATTGACAAGCAGGGAATTAAAGAGCAAGCTCTAGTGATGATGAAAGTATAACAACTAGAACAGTTGTGATTTAAAGATTGAGAAAACAAAAAAGCTTATAAAAAGTATTATTATTATCAATCATCAAAAATTTCTTAGAACTTGTATAAAGTTTAAAGAGCTAAGAAGAATTGAAAAAAAGAAGAATTAATCAAATACAAAGCTGATAAATTGATAACTTGAAATGAATCAAAAAGATTATAAATAAAAAAAAGGAATATTCAAGAAAAAGACTATGCTGAAAAATTTACCTTTTCTAACACCAGCAAAAGCATATAAGCTCTTTTAAGCCGAAAAACAACAATTATCTTAATGATATATTTTAAATTATTAATTTTGACAACTTGAGAACAGCTTAGTTCTCCTGAGTACTTTCTCTTAAACGCCTTTTGATAGTCATAACTTGGGTATCCACTAATCAGTTTCTGCAAACAAAGACTTTCATAATTAATGAATGCATATTCCATAATCATAGATTTAAACCCCTACAAAAATTGGAAATATTGGGAAAAACGACAAACGAATGAAATGACAAAAGATGGAAGACAAGAAATACAAGATTAGTGAGTTCTAGAGCTCGTTAAAAACTAGGCTCAAACTTAAATACTTCTTTTAAGCGGTGACTGTCTGGATCCGCTAAACAATTTATTTAATAATTAATAATTTATTAAACCCCTACAAAAGTCTTATAATTTCTAGATGCATTCTCTTCAAAATCTTAGATCCAACTAGGAGCCTCCGTAAGAAGGTATAATTAACCAGTAAAAACCTTACTCTCGTTCATTCTTTTAATTATTTGTATAAAATTTAATGCTATTAGAAAAATATTAATTCAAATATAAGAGAAAATTGTAAAATTTTGGAATCTTTAAATTTTAAACTAAAAGAGTTTATTAAATTATTTAATTGTAAGAATTACTTTCATCAATTAAAGTTGCTAGTAAATATTGCTCAATATTTTTCTAATTTATCTCGATCTCATCATTTTTCAATTTTTTTTGTTCTCTTCTTATTTTTTAATTCTTCATTTATAGTTTTCTCTATTTCCAATTATAAAATCGTTGATATTATCTTCTTAAGAAATATTTTAATTAATAAAGGCAAATATTCTAATTAAGATCTTGGAAATAAATTTAAATATCCTTGATCATATATTATGCAACGCTTTGAGTCATAATAACCTACAATGATAATTTCCTTATATTGAATAATATATACATTTTAATATTTACTCAATTGATTCTAATCTCCACATATACAATAGAGATTACTAATAGGATAATGACATTTTTGAAGATACTAATGAAAATTCTAGGACTAGCTTTAATTTTTAATTTTGTCCATTTTTTTAGATTCTGCAAAATGTCTGCATAGAGTTTTTAAGTTTTGAGATGTTACATTTTTATATCTCATCAATTTTAATTTTTTTCCATTGAAACTAAATATTTAAAAGAAAATTCTTTACAAAAGGCATTAAAATTCTTCAAATATAGATTTACTCCTAAATTAGTGATTTGTTGATTTTAAACAGTTGATGAATTATCTAATTAAAATTTATCTTTTATTATTTTTATATTTCTTAAAAAATTAGATTTCTTTAGACTTGGTAGAATTAACCTTTAAGTGAACTCATGTAATCTCGGTCTTATTTTATTTGCAGTTTAGAGAAAAAAAGAAAAAGTTTAAATGTTATTAAAATAATTTTAGTCTATTTTAGTTTATTTAAATATGCTTATAACTTTAATAAAACTTATCTCATAAACTTATAAAAATACATTAAAGTAACTAAATAAAATAAAAATGTGATACTAACAATATTTTTTTAATTATTTCCTTAATCTAAAAATTAGAAGATTAATCAAGCTTTTAATATAATTTTTAAGTAAAAATACTTAAATAAATGTTTATTTTCTTATGAAATGAAACTGCAAAATTTGTAATTAATCAATCTTGGAGATACTTTTAGAAATTATAATCTAGCAGAATAGTTATAAATTAAAAATACGTTAAATAAATAAATAAAGATTATTATAGAACTCGTAGCACCTCGTTGGAGTGCAGCTCTTTCAGTATTAATATTTAATATTAAAAAAATGTTCTCATGCTTCTTACTAAAATTCTAGCTGTTCAATGAGTCATGTCAACTTCTCTAAATGGGGAATCTTCTTATTAAATATTATTCACGAATCTTGATTCAAATGCTACAGTCTTCTTGAATAAGGTCAGAATAAGAATTAGTTATTAAGTCATTAATTAGAAGGCCCGTCAGTCAAACTTTCATACTGATAGAGAGAACCCTCGGGGTAAATTAGATATGTCTCAACGGAGCTTATCCACCCTTCCCCGTGGTGGCATCTAGTGCGATATTACTCGCAGGGCAGTATACACTGAACCAGATTACCTACTAGTTCTCCTGTCCACAGCCTACATCCATTTTATATATGGTTAATATTTCTACTGCTTTGTATTAAAATTAAATTTTTGTAAAAATTATCATGATTAAAGCGAACGAAAATTATTAAAAAATTGTCTACATTAATTGGATAATTAATGAGTTTAGAACAATAAATATCATATGTAATAGATTGAAAAAAGAGGAATATGAGAATAATTAATAATCTCAAGAAATAAAGAGTTTTTCAAAATTTTGCATATATAACAAATATAAAATAATTACTATCTTTACAATCTTTTATAATTATTACAAAAGCATTTATAATTTTAAACTATTTTGTTATGTTGCTTACTTTAGTATTTTTTGATTGATTTAATGATTAAAATATATATTTCTTATTTTTTTATTTTCTATAAAATTAATTATTTTTCATATTATTATTGTGGTTATTTGTTTTAATTTTTAATTCACTATCTAATTAATTTTTTATTTATTGCTTCATTACTATTTTTTAAAGTAAAAATTTTTGTTTATATAAAGAATTGTTGAATTAAATATTTTATTATATTTAAGTAAATAGGAAGGAGCAATCCTCCAATTGAGATTGAATTAATTATTTTCGCTTTTTTTTCTTCTAAATTTATTTTATATTTTATAGAAAATGGATCTCGGCTGCGGTCAGGAGAACTAGTAGGTAATCTGGTGTAGTGTATACTGAATTGAGAGTAATCTCGCACTAGATACCACCACAAGGAAGGGTGGATAAGTTTAATTGAGAAAAGTCTAATTTACCCCAAGATTCTCTCTATCAGTATGAAAGTTTGACTAACGGGCCTTCTAATTAATGACTTAATTACTAATTCAGGACCTTATTCAAGAAGACTGGAACATTTGAATCAAGACTTGTGAATAATAATTAATAAGAAGATTCCCCATTTAGAGAAGCTGACGTTACTCATTGGACAGCTAGAATTTTAGTAAGAGTATGAGAAAATTTTTTTAATATTAAACATTAATACTGGAAAAGCTGCGCTCCAACGAGGTGCTACGCGTTCTATAATAATCTTTATTTATTTATTAATTATTTTATTTATTTATTTGATTATTATTTCTTAGTTATTAATATTTTATAATTCAAAATTTCTTTTATTTTTCTAATTTAAAAAGTTTTTATATTTAATTATTTAATATTAACATTTTTATTACTTTTGATCCATAGAAATTAAAATAGTAAATAATAAATTTAGGATATTTAAATATATAATTAAGGAAATTATTGTTATTTATGGTTTTATTATACTTTATTTTTATATTATATAAAATTCTGATATAATTATATTTTATAGCTTATAATACTAAAAATAATTTTAAATTACAATTTTTATACTTAATTTAGTTTAATTTTTATTTTCAATTATTATATAATTCGTTAATGTGAAGCATATTTATCTATTTCCATTTGGGTCGTTTAGTTATTATGGCTGTTCTTGCTTAAGGTTCCAGAATTTTTAATTTCCTTGACGATAGTTTCTGTTTATGAAATTCCTACTTTAATTTGATACAGAACGGGTTTAGAGCTAATTCCTATCGTAGTGAAGATTTATATCTTTTACTTTCTGTAATTTTTAAAGATTTTACTCACTGCAAATATTTAAAAAATAACTTGCCATCTAGATGTACCATAACCTCTTACTCTCTATTAATATTTAGAATTTATAACGATCTATAAACTTTAAAATAGCTTGCCAACTTTATCCATTGATTTTCATTACTATCTACGAATGTTTAAAATATCTTACATTCTTTAATCTATTAAATACATTACCTCCTATAATATTTCGATAGCTTACAAACTTGATATTTTAAAATATCTAACCTTCTGATTTTTTAATTTCTACCCTCTAGAATGTCTTAACATATCTTACTAACTATAAATTTTAAAAATAACTTACCTTCTTTAAATAGTTAAGACATCTTGCCTTCTTTATATATTTAAATTATCTAACTTTCTATAAATATTTATTATTTTACCACCTATAAATAATTAAATATCTTACATTCTTAATATATTTAAAACATCTTACCATCTTGTAAAATTTAAATTAATTACTTGCTAAAAGATATAAAGCATCATACTATCTATAATATTAAAAACATACTATCTTCAGAAGCTTAGAATTTCTTACGCTCTTTAAATTATTCAAATTATTTACAATCTAATGATAATTAATTTTTCTAACATTCTATATATTAAAGATTACCCTCTTTCTTATATTTTACCTCCTATATTTAATTCTTTACTTGCTTTAGATTTTATTTCTTACTTTCTTAATTTAATTTTTACCGTCTGCTTTTATTTTCTTACAGACTTTTTTAATGCTTACATTCTTATTTAATTCTTACTTCCTTTTTGATTTAATTTTTACAATCTATACTTGAAACTTTTACATTCTAAGTTATTATATTTGATACTTTCTATTTTTTGTTTTATTACTCACTTAATTTTAATTTATTACTTGCTGCTTTAAAGATCACTTTCTACAAAGTTAATCTTTACTTTTCTTCATTTCATTTTCATCTTCTTAAATTATTAAATACTCTCTTCTATATCAGATATAGATACATTCTATATATTTTTAAGTTTTACATGCTATGCTTATTTTTATACCACATTATTGTCTCATCTACTTAAAAACTGATTATATTATCTTATTACCTTCTATTTTAGTTGTTACCTTCTATAAATAATCATATATCCTCACTTCCTATATTTTTATTTGCTTACAATTCTTCAGTATGAGATTTAGCTAAACTTCTTGTTAATCTCAATATTCAATTAAATATTTATGTCTATCTAATTTTTCTTCTTCTTTAAAGAGTTCATAAAAATCTTCATCAATTCCTTCTTGTTTTTCTATTTTATGCTTCAGTTATTAAACTGTATCTCCTTCCTCTACTAGTAAGCTTATCTACTCGTTATTTTATGTTAAAATATTGATTTTTATTCTTTTCTCTTTTAGTTATGGCTTATGCTATGAAGATATCTCATTTGCACTCTATTCAAGGTTAATTTATTTCTAATCCTTTTAACCTTCTAGTAATTAGCCTTCTTAGTTTATCAAATTTAAAGGATCAATTTAGGATATTATTCTGCATTTTTCATTTGGACATTAGTTAGAACCATGTTTAAAGTACTCTTCTAAAGCACAAACTTAGCAAATTTAATGTTCACAAGAAAGAGTTAATGGAGGTCTTATTTAAGTGTCAAATTCATTTTAGCATAATCTGCACTAGTTAGTTTAAGACATTTTTTATTTTATTGCTTTAAAGCAAATTTTGAATTGAATTTATTAAAAAAATGAAACATATTTATGACTTTAAAAGAAAAAATCTTATAAATTAAGAAAGAATTCTTCAAGTTTAAAAGTGTAAATTTATTGAAAGGTAAAATAGAAGGAAATTAGTAAAAGAAGGAAAATTAATTTCAGTAACTAAATAAAATAAAATATTTACAGAAATCAGGTTCTAATACAGAAAAAGAGAGGAAAAATAATTTTAGAAATTGATTAATAAGAATAAAGCAGTAAGATTTTTAAATAAATAAATAAAAATGATTATAGAGCGCGCAGCACCTCATTGGCATGCAACTCTTTCAATATTAATATTTAATATTAAGAAAAATTTTCTCGTGTTTCTTGTTAAAATTTTAGAGGTCCGATGAGTCATGTCAGCTTCTTCAAATGGGGAATCTTCTTATTAAAAATGTATTCTCAAATCTTGAGTCAAATGCTTCAGTCTTCTTGAATAAGGTCCAAATAAGAATTATTTATTAAGTCGTTAATTAGAAGGCCCGTCAGTCAAACTTTCATACTGATAGAGAGAATCCTCGGGGTAAATTAGGTATGTCTCAACGGAGCTTATCCACCCTTCCCCGTGGTGGCATCTAGTGCGATATTACTCGCAGGGCAGTATACACTACACCAGATTACCTACTAATTTGTCTGATACGGCCGACATCTATTTTATATAATAAAAATAATTGAAAGAAATGCTATCGCTGTGGATTAACTTACTTATGATTAATAGTTGTAAAATGTTCAGAAAATTAAAGGAGTAAAAGGATCAAAAAAATGAAGAACATCAAGATTATATAGAAACAATGGATAATAATATGAAGAAGTTTATATATCTCTATACATCCTACTGAATACTAGATAGAAAATGAGCGAAAACCTATCTTAAACAATAAAGATTTAAAAAGGAAATTCAGAGAGTTTTTAAGCATTTTTTACTGAAATCTTATTAATTTACATTAGACATAAATTATAAAAATAATTATCATTAAATGAGATTATTAAAACCTTATGAAAATAATATTTTATAAAAGTTACTTTATGAGAATAAAAAACGTGTTTTATGATATATATGAAGATGAGATAAAAAACTAGCTATATGGATCTAGAAGTTTATATCATTTAACAAAAAATTATATAAATAAATAAGAATAGAGAGGTCGTAGCATCTTAATGGCGTGCAGCTTTTTAATAAAGATTTTTAAAGTAAAAAAATTATTTTCTAAAGTCTTCCACAGCGCTAGCATCCTTTGTGAGTATCGTCTTCTATAGAACTTCATCGGAATGCTCCCTAAGAGACTTTAATATCTGGCATCTTTCATAAATAACGTTACATGATGACTCTTTAGTCTTTGCCTTCTCTCTTGGCTCTACCAAGATTCTTGTTCGGTTCTTCGCCCATGGGTATTTCCTGGTACCAGATCTTTAGTCAAAGTCGTTTGGAAATTGATCTCCCTATTTATATAATATATAATATATAATAATAATAAATAAATAAATAAATTTTATTATAGAGCGCGTAGCACTCTCATTGGTGCGCAGCTCTTTAAAAAAAATGTTTCATACTGACAAGAATGTTTGTTACTGATAAAATTATAAGATACTGGTAAACCTTGTTCAATACTGGTATAATTATTCAGTACTGATAAAAATGTTTAATACTGATATAATTTAAGAATACTCGTAATCTTTAATACTTGCTGGAGGTCCAAGGATATGGCAGGATTGTGTCTCATTGCATCACCATAGCAGAGGACGACATGTGTCAATTATGGGTACTTTAATTCCCCACCTCTGATGAAACTCGCAAAAATAATTTTCTTTTATTTCCAGAATTAAAAAATTAAAATAAGCCAGTGCCGAAGGTCAAACTAGAGATGCCTCAAGACCAAGCCAAAGCAGAGTAAGACATAAAGTCGAATATGGGTACTTAACTTCCCCAACCTCTGATGAAGATGACCTTGTTGTTCACCTTCGAAAACTATTGCGGTTTTAAAAAAATATTTTATAATAAAATAGAATATTTATTTTAAAAAAATTCGAAAAAGAGCCATCATTTTTTTCTAAAAATGCAAAAAAATTATAAATTAAAATAAAGAAATGAATCATAAAATTGACAAGGTAGCAATATATTAATAAAAATTGATTGAAATCAAAAAATATTTTTTAACATATATAAAGTAATATTAATAATAGTAATAATAATAATAAGATATTAAAAAATATATGGATGTTGACTGAGGTCAGAAGAACTAGTAGGTAATCTGGTGCAATGTATGCTCATAACGAGTAATCTCGCAATTAACGTCACCGAGGAAAAGGTGGACAAGTAATGAAGAGTCAACTCTAACTTTCCCTTGGGTTCTCGCTAGCAGTATGATTATTTGATTGACGGGCCTACTAATAATTTATTTACTAATTCTTATTTGGATCTTATTTAAGAAACTGGAACATTTGGTTCAAAATTCAAGAATAATTTTTAATAAGCAGATTCCCCATTCTAAGAGGCTAACACATTCATTAGATGGCTAGAATGACAACTAAAAGTATGAGAACACTTTTTTAATATTATAGATTAATATTGAAAGAACTGCGCATCAACGAGTGCTAATCAATCTATAATTATATTTATTTAATTATAATGAATTTCCTTTAAAAAAGCATAAGTTTTAGCCAAATTAAAAATCCAAATAATAAATTTTAGAAATGATTAATGTTGATACATTATGCGAGATTCCTTGATATTCTTACTATTTACCAGTCTTATTATTTTTAACAGACTTTTTATTTAATAAGATCCGTGCTATTTTTCTTTAGGATTTCATTCATTTTTTGTTTTCAAGCTTAATTTTTATACCTTGGTATCATATAATTTCTAAAAATAGGACTTAAGAATATATTTTTAGCAATAGTTTTCTGTTAATAGTCTCAAACATCTTTTCTACATCTATAAGTGTTGCAAATAGGTGCTTTGATTTCCTTCGTCTTCTATGAAAATCAATAATTGATTGCAAAGTTTAAAATGTTGCATTGCTTATCAACTATTAAAAATCTTTATTATGGGGTGCATAATTTTACGCTAGCAAATATATCCACAGAGTCTTTAAGTTAGTATTTTATCATACATTTGTAAAATTACATTTATGAACACAACTGGTCTTCAATTCTTTCAGTCACTCTTTGATTCTTTCTTGTAAATTGGAAAAATTCTTATTTATCTGAGTAAATTTGGTATTTTTACTTTCTCAGCATATTATTAATGAGCTTTTATAATAAAAGATTAAATTCCTCATTAGCGTATTTAATAAGCTATTCAATTAAGAATATCTAATGTTCACATCATTATAAGCTTCTTACATTTTAAATTCATATTATTTTTTCAGTAATATTTAGTTAAAATTTATATTTCATACTAAAATTTCTAGCAAGTATTAAAATCTATTGAACTTTCATTCTCTTTTTAATTTTTTATATAACTTTATCTTTTTTTGGTGGAAAAATATTCTAATTCAATAGATATTTTCTTTTTAAAACCTTAATCTCTTTGTCAAATTTAAATTTCGTATTATTATCATATTAAACTGGAGTCATGCTAGTTTGATATTATTAATATTTGAGCCAAAGTTTAGTTTTTATTTGGAATAATTATCTCTTTAGTTCTCAATTAACTCTCAATAATTATTTTTCTTTTTCACTCATCTTTAGCTGTTACTAATATAACTCAGATTTAATTATTTATAATATTACATCAGATTCAGAAAATTTGAATCTTCAAAGTTAACTTAACAAAACTTATCAACCTATTATTCTTCTATTGCATCAGTTGCATTATCTTGCACTGAATATTTAAGTTAAATTTATTTATCTAGATATATTCCTCTTGTTTACCTTTATTCTTATAAAATATCTTAAAGCTGAGCATATTTTTCTTAGTTGTTGCTTAACTGCAATAAGCACATTTATTAATTCTATTCTAACAAACTCTAAATAACTAATTATCTTTATTACTATAATAATTACATTCATAAACTTTAATTAGCGTACTATTTACTTTTCTTATCATTTTCTTAGCTTAAATATAGAAAATTATTTAATAAATCCTAATATCATATAGTTAAGAATTAGATTTATTGTTACTATTGTTGTTCTTTATTAACTATTTAAAATCATATCTTTAGTTATCTTAATACCTTCTAATGTATCTAGTAGAAGATTCTATATCTTAATCGTGCAAATCCTTTAAAGATATTTTTTAAATCTAAGATTGACCAAGATATCAAACTAATTTTTTTGTCTGTAGGAGTGTTTCTGTTCTTTTAAAATTTTCTACTACAGACTTCCATATTTTAGAGCTTCATCTAGTTATTTTAAAGGAATTCGAAGGTATTTGCTTATAGGTTACTAGTTTCAGTTTCTTAATAAATTTCTTAGCAAGTTCTTAATTTCTTTAACTCTCTAAAGTTAAATATAGTCTAGGCATATTCCTTTAATGCTATCTAGCATCTGCCTATGCTAATCCTTTCGATAGAAGCTTCTTTATTTTGAAATAAGAAAGAGTCGCTAAGAATAAATCCTTGAAATTTAATTTCTTCCTTCATTTTTTAAAAGACATTTTATACTTATAAAATAAACTTAATTAGGAGTAATTTTATATCAAAAGAAGAATTTGAATCCCCATTGCAAAGAAGTCGCATTCAATGTATATAGTTGCAATTAAGAAAACTGTTTTTTAATTGGTTAGATATAAGAATGTGGCTCCTTGGAATTCTAAGACTCTATGCATACTTTTTACATAACTCGATGAACAAAATTTAGAAAATAGTAATAAAACTAATTATAAATATAATACATATATCAGACTGAGTTGAAATCTCTTTAGATGAGACTTTTTACATTAAACTTTCCATATAATACTATTAACCATTAATTATTGATATAGTTCGCTTTTCAACTTAAAAGAAAAAGCTGATTAATTAATATAATAATTTTCTCTCTTATTTTCTCTTTTTCTTACATTTAATCTAAAATCTTGTTTCTTCCTCCAGATTTTTCCAATTCATTAAAGTTAAAGTTAAAGTTAAAAAGCTATGTTAAAGCATTAGTATTCAGCCATCTGGCCTATTCTATCAGCTTGTCTCCATTAGTTTGTCATTAATTTCTATTAGGCTTAGTTATTCGGTATAGCACTTCATTAGTGCACCATCCTTTAATCTGAATAATTTTGATCTTGCATGTAGCGTTCCTAATTATTTATCCCAGGATTAAGATTTGAATTTTTAAAAAAATTCTATAAATTTTTCCTCTTTATGTTAGATATATCCTAAATAGCCTTTTAAAAATATCTAATTAATTCTTTCTTTAAATTTCGCTTAGTTAGTAACAATATTTTCATTGGTGTTATTTATCGCAACCGTAGCATTTTATTCTTCTTTTAAACTATTATTCCTGTAACATTTATTTTAATTTAAATTTACTACTTATTTTAAATTAATGTTTATTGCTAATTTTAATTTGAGGCTTCATTTTCTAATTCAATAGGATCTGATTAATTCCGTTAAAAAGAAAATGGAGTTACCTGAATTTATTATTAAATTTAAAGAATTCTTTGTTCCAGTTTTTTTCTATTTCTTATGCTATTTATATTTTTTCTCCAGTAAAGACGTTATTAGTTTTTATAATGTTTCTACTTTATCAGTGTGGTATCTATTTTTGAACATAAACTCTTTTAATGACTTAGATAATATTTTCTATTTGAGTTTATTTTGGAAGTTTTTTTAATTCTGGATTTCCAAGTGGTTAATGTTCGTCATATCAATCATATTTCTCACTTTCACTCATTGTAATTGTTTCGCTTTTTTATTTTTTAGAGAATTTTCCTGTTTAAATGCTTTGTTCAAAGTTCTGTTATTTCTTAGAGCCATTTTATTCTGAAATATAAAGATAAAAATCAGTAGCTCTTTCTTTCTATTTCTAGATGTTTATATTTCGCCAGTTTTATTTATTCTTTTTTGTCTTGAACAATTCTGTCACAAGTGCCAAGTATTGTTGAAAATGTTGTATCTTTTTCTTTGAAATTTATTTTCTTTTTTTCATTTTATATTTCTTTTGTAGATTTATTCAATTATTGGAATCTTGAATCTAATTATACTCTATTTTTCTTATCTCTCTCTCATTATTCAAATATCATTTTCTAACCCTTTTATTTGTTCTTAGACTCCAGCTCTTCGGTCTATCATATGGTTCATCATCATCATCATTTATAAAGTCTTTACTTATTTCGAATATTTTTTCTTTCTATGAGTTTAAGTCCTCTGCAAATTTTTTAGTTTTTTAGTAAGTGTATAAATCAGCTACTTTATCTTTTAAAATTCCATTTTCTCTATTTCAATGTTATCTAAATAAAAAATATCAGGGTCTATAATGATAATCGTGTATTACCTTCTTCATTTATTTGCTTGATGTTATTTTTAATGATTCTGTTGAGTGATCTCTTTACAGTTTTTAATAGAGGTACTGAAAGTTGTGCTAACTTTTCAGTTCTAAATTTTTCATCAACACCTCTTGTCAGTTGAATGAAGAAAGTCGCTTTACATATTTTATTATTGATGATGTTTTTACTTAATTTTTTAAGCTTTCTTTCTTGCCATCTGTTGCTTTTAAGAGAGGCTTAAAAAGAGCTAAGACGGAGTTGAAGTAGATTTTTTGATTTTTTCTCCTACTCTGAAATGTTTAAATAATTCTTTGAAACCTCCCGGTTTAAATACATAATTATCTTATTAAAAGTATTTAATTGAATAAATTATTAATAAAATAATTAAAAAGCAAAATATGCAAAATATGAAAAATGCATTAGTTCTTTTTATTACTATTTTTCAGAGATTAGCTTAATAATTATCCCCCTCATTTAAATGAAATATCTCTCGTAGTTTGCTTTAAAATAATTCTTTTGCATAATAAAGATAAAAAGATTTTTATTTTAGATTATAAATGAAAAAAAGTTTAAAACTATCTTCATTAGAAAAGCTATTCAACTTTGCCTTCTGACCATTTGCCTTCATATGTTTTTTATTTATCAATTACTTTCCCGAATCCATGTTGCTTATCTCTAAGTCAATCACCTTCGTATATTATTCCTACATTAAAAAAGATACCATTTTAAAATTTTTAAGTTCCTTTTCCTTATTTCATATCATCTTCGAAATATCCTTCATAAACTCATTATCTTAAACATGTATATATACCATTTCCATTCTTTTGCTCATTTCTGAACTCTCCTTGATAAGTATCTCCATTTCCATAGGTTATTAATATTTAACCTTATAAAACATCATTTACAAATTCTCCTTCATATACATCATCATTGCTCTTTTTCAGTATACCATTTCCATTCCTTTGATTATTTCTAAACTCTCCTTGATAAGTATCTCCATTTCCATAGGTTATTTATATTGAACCTTATAAAACATCATATACAAATTCTCCTTCATATACATCATTGCTCTTTTTCAGTATACCATTTCCATTCTTTTGCTCATTTCTGAACTCTCCTTGATAAGTATCTCCATTTGCATAGGCTATTAATACTTTTCCTTGAAACTGATCATCTATAATATTACCCTCATAAATATCTCCATTCTTACATATTTTTAATGCATATCCTTTTAATTTATTTTACTCCCAATGTCCTTTTATTTTGTTGTTTTCTATATCGATAAGTATTCCTTTACCTTATTTTTCTTTCCTAATATTCCATTACCCTTCATATATTGCTTAATCTTCTAGAAAAACAGCAGGTAAATCTATCAAATCTTCTTAAACTAACTATTAATTATATATATTTTAGTTAAATTTACCATATTACTTTATTTCTTCTATAAACTACTTAACTTTTTCATGCTACATTTTTTCTTTTAAACTAGGAGAAAATTAATTTTATTAATTTTCGATAATCTAAAATTCATTATTTTCGTCTAAAGCCATTTTGATTTTCATAAAAGGATTTTGAAATAATAAAAATCTAAGTCCATCTAAGGAAGTTCAGTCTACAATATTGGTTTCAGTTTAAAAAAACATATTACTATCGAAATCTTTTTATGTAGGCTTATTACTTTTTTCAAAAAGTCTTTAAAATTTAACTTTTACTGCTTCTTTATCTCACTGAAGTTTCAAGTATTTCTGCATGAATAATTAATTTTCAAATTGGAATTCTTCTGATAAAAATACGTTCATTTCCACTAACTGCAACAGATCTTCTATAAAACTTTATAGTTTTTCCTTGTTTGTATAGCCATTAATATTTAAGAAAGTATTTCACATAAGCTCACATTTTTCTTAAAAAGTAAAGTTACTACAAAGAATGGCATTTAAAAATAGCTTTTTCATTTCATAATTTCCTTCATTGTTAATAAATTAATCATAAAAGAAAGCTATTGGACTTTAGCTACTATTATCACTATTCTCATCAGGAAGTTCAATTTTTAAAGGGAAAAAGAACTAAGTCATTTGCTTTTTATCACAAGACAGCAAACTAAGACTTTTTATTTGTTTTCCAAATAAGTTTATATCAAGATTTTAATAATTGAGAACAGTATCTGATTTCTACATTGTTTTTATGATATTTTTATCGAAAGCATTGAGATGAGGTATTTCGCAAATTTATTCGTAGGTTGGTTTAGTGTAACCCTATCCCATATAATTATAATAAATTTGTAAAGAAATGAATTTAAATTGATTTATTTTATAATTTCTAAAGATTATTAAGTTTAAAATAGTTTATTTTAGAATATTTTTATTTTGCTATTTGCTTTATAAATAAAACATTTTATATTATAAAGCTTAATATTCATAAACTAAGCTTCTAGTTTATTCAGCATTATTTATAACTTAGGAAACTTTATTTTAGTTAATGAAAACACTATTTTATAAAATATTTATGTTATCTGTATACTAGAATCAAATATATCCTTATTTATTTCCTTAGTATAATATGATATTTAATAGTTTTAGTGGAATAACAATATTAAATGTTAGAAATAATTTAATTTTTAAGTTTACTAAGTTAATTAATAAAAGCATGTCAAACCATTTAGTTTAAGATTATATTAAATTAACTAAAAATAGAGTAAAAAGGAGCTTATAATTTAAGATTATTATGAGTGTTTTCAAACAGAATTAATAATAATTTCTTGGATATGTTTGTTTATTTATTTTTTAGGTAAAATAATCATTAAGAAAACAATTTAAATAAAAAACTTGAGAATGACAGTAAGAAATTTATATCTAAGGCTTGTACTTTTTATTTGGAATGGTTAAAGAAAATAAGTAACTTAAGAAAATTGTATTTAAATTTAAAGAAACTTAATTAGTTTTAATTTAGTCTTTGAACTGTTTATATATTTGATATTCATAGAGAGAATATATTATTAATAATAGATAACAAATACTTTTTCAATGCTTATTTCATAGATAATTAAGTAATAAAAAATTCTTATTTTATTAAATTTAAGTAATTAGTTATTAACCTTCAATTATATAAAACGGAAAAATTCTAAAAAAATTTTATGCTTTTAAGGAAGAGAAAATATTAAAAAAGAAAAGCCAGAGCGACTTATGAGATAACACCCCATAAGCAACCAGAAAAACGAAACATAATTCTGGAAAATCTAAGAAATCATTAAAAAATTTAGCATTTTCTAAGGGCTTCCAAATTAAGAAATTAGAAACTTTGAGTGTATTCAAAAGGAAGTGGAGTAGATAGAAACAGCCGAATTTCAATAGGAATGGAAACTGTTAAATATCAGCAAAGAAGACCTAATCGAAATAATAAAGATACTAAAGATGCACCTGAATCATCAAGACAGTGAAATGTTGTAATTGCAACAAGAACTAAAAAATCATATTGAAGATGGTTATCCTCATGCGATCTCCCTAAAAAAAATGGAACAATTTTGAAAACTCAAAGGAGAAATTGGAGATTTGGAAGAACAAAAAGAGAAAGAAGAGAAAGAATCTAATAATTAGATGAGATATTGATATTTATAAATCAAAAGATTGACAAGCAGGGAATTAAAGAGCAAGCTCTAGTGATGATGAAAGTATAACAACTAGAACAGTTGTGATTTAAAGATTGAGAAAACAAAAAAGCTTATAAAAAGTATTATTATTATCAATCATCAAAAATTTCTTAGAACTTGTATAAAGTTTAAAAGAGCTAAGAA
The DNA here is from genome assembly GCA_946699065.1 of Loxodes magnus. NCBI lineage: Eukaryota > Ciliophora > Karyorelictea > Loxodida > Loxodidae > Loxodes > Loxodes magnus. Next base: position 42,894 of record CAMPDV010003843.1, read on the forward strand.
GAATTGAAAAAAAGAAGAATTAATCAAATACAAAGCTGATAAATTGATAACTTGAAATGAATCAAAAAGATTATAAATAAAAAAAAGGAATATTCAAGAAAAAGACTATGCTGAAAAATTTACCTTTTCTAACACCAGCAAAAGCATATAAGCTCTTTTAAGCCGAAAAACAACAATTATCTTAATGATATATTTTAAATTATTAATTTTGAGAACTTGAGGACAGCTTAGTTCTCCTGAGTACTTTCTCTTAAACGCCTTTTGATAGTCATAACTTGGGTATCCACTAATCAGTTTCTGCAAACAAAGACTTTCATAATTAATGAATGCATATTCCATAATCATAGATTTAAACCCCTACAAAAATTGGAAATATTGGGAAAAACGACAAACGAATGAAATGACAAAAGATGGAAGACAAGAAATACAAGATTAGTGAGTTCTAGAGCTCGTTAAAAACTAGGCTCAAACTTAAATACTTCTTTTAAGCGGTGACTGTCTGGATCCGCTAAACAATTTATTTAATAATTAATAATTTATTAAATTCCTACAAAAGTCTTATAATTTCTAGATGCATTCTCTTCAAAATCTTAGATCCAACTAGGAGCCTCCGTAAGAAGGTATAATTAACCAGTAAAAACCTTACTCTCGTTCATTCTTTTAATTATTTGTATAAAATTTAATGCTATTAGAAAAATATTAATTCAAATATAAGAGAAAATTGTAAAATTTTGGAATCTTTAAATTTTAAACTAAAAGAGTTTATTAAATTATTTAATTGTAAGAATTACTTTCATCAATTAAAGTTGCTAGTAAATATTGCTCAATATTTTTCTAATTTATCTCGATCTCATCATTTTTCAATTTTTTTTGTTCTCTTCTTATTTTTTAATTCTTCATTTATAGTTTTCTCTATTTCCAATTATAAAATCGTTGATATTATCTTCTTAAGAAATATTTTAATTAATAAAGGCAAATATTCTAATTAAGACCTTGGAAATAAGTTTAAATATCCTTGATCATATATTATGCAACGTTTTGAGTCATAATAGCCTACAATAATAATTTCCTTATATTGAATAATATATACATTTTAATATTTACTCAATTGATTCTAATCTCCACATATACAATAGAGATTACTAATAGGATAATGACATTTTTGAAGATACTAATGAAAATTCTAGGACTAGCTTTAATTTTTAATTTTGTCCATTTTTTTAGATTCTGCAAAATGTCTGCATAGAGTTTTAAGATTTGAGATGTTACATTTTTATATCTCATCAATTTTAATTTTTTTCCATTGAAACTAAATATTTAAAAGAAAATTCTTTACAAAAGGCATTAAAATTCTTCAAATATAGATTTACTCCTAAATTAGTGATTTGTTGATTTTAAACAGTTGATGAATTATCTAATTAAAATTTATCTTTTATTATTTTTATATTTCTTAAAAAATTAGATTTCTTTAGACTTGGTAGAATTAGCCTTTAAGTGAACTCATGTAAATTCGGTCTTATTTTATTTGCAGTTTAGAGAAAAAAGAAAAAGTTTAAATGTTATTAAAATAATTTTAGTCTATTTTAGTTTATTTAAATATGCTTATAACTTTAATAAAACTTATCTCATAAACTTATAAAAATACATTAAAGTAACTAAATAAAATAAAAATGTGATACTAACAATATTTTTTTAATTATTTCCTTAATCTAAAAATTAGAAGATTAATCAAGCTTTTAATATAATTTTTAAGTAAAAATACTTAAATAAATATTTATTTTCTTATGAAATGAAACTGCAAAATTTGTAATTAATCAATCTTGGAGATACTTTTAGAAATTATAATCTAGCAGAATAGTTATAAATTAAAAATACGTTAAATAAATAAATAAAGATTATTATAGAACTCGTAGCACCTCGTTGGCGAGAAGCACTTTCAGTATTAATGTTTAATATTAAAAAAATGCTCTCATGCTTCTTACTAAAATTCTAGCTGTTCAATGAGTCATGTCAACTTCTCTAAATGGGGAATCTTCTTATTAAATATTATTCACGAATCTTGATTCAAATGCTACAGTCTTCTTGAATAAGGTCAGAATAAGAATTAGTTATTAAGTCGTTAATTAGAAGGCCCGTCAGTCAAACTTTCATACTGATAGAGAGAACCCTCGGGGTAAATTAGATATGTCTCAACGGAGCTTATCCACCCTTCCCCGTGGTGGCATCTAGTGCGATATTACTCGCAGGGCAGTATACACTGAACCAGATTACCTACTAGTTCTCCTGTCCACAGCCTACATCCATTTTATATATGGTTAATATTTCTACTGCTTTGTATTAAAATTAAATTTTTGTAAAAATTATCATGATTAAAGCGAACGAAAATTATTTAAAAATTGTCTACATTAATTGGATAATTAATGAGTTTAGAACAATAAATATCATATGTAATAGATTGAAAAATGAGGAATATGAGAATAATTAATAATCTCGAGAAATAAAGAGTTTTTCAAAATTTTGCATATATAACAAATATAAAATAATTACTATCTTTACAATCTTTTATAATTATTACAAAAGCATTTATAATTTTAAACTATTTTGTTATGTTGCTTACTTTAGTATTTTTTGATTGATTTAATGATTAAAATATATATTTCTTATTTTTTTATTTTCTATAAAATTAATTATTTTTCATATTATTATTGTGGTTATTTGTTTTAATTTTTAATTCACTATCTAATTAATTTTTTATTTATTGCTTCATTACTATTTTTTAAAGTAAAAATTTTTGCTTACATAAAGAATTGTTGAATTAAATATTTTATTATATTTAAGTAAATAGGAAGGAGCAATCCTCCAATTGAGATTGAATTAATTATTTTCGCTTTTTTTTCTTCTAAATTTATTTTATATTTTATAGAAAATGGATCTCGGCTGCGGTCAGGAGAACTAGTAGGTAATCTGGTGTATTGTATACTGAATTGAGAGTAATCTCGCACTAGATACCACCACAAGGAAGGGTGGATAAGTTTAATTGAGAAAAGTCTAATTTACTCCGAGGGTTCTCTCTATCAGTATGAAAGTTTGACTAACGGGCCTTCTAATTAATGACTTAATAACTAATTCTTATTCTGACCTTATTCAAGAAGACTGGAACATTTGAATCAAGACTTGTGAATAATAATTAATAAGAAGATTCCCCATTTAGAGAAGCTGACGTTACTCATTGGACAGCTAGAATTTTAGTAAGAGTATGAGAAAATTTTTTTAATATTAAACATTAATACTGGAAAAGCTGCGCTCCAACGAGGTGCTACGCGTTCTATAATAATCTTTATTTATTTATTAATTATTTTATTTATTTATTTGATTATTATTTCTTAGTTATTAATATTTTATAATTCAAAATTTCTTTTATTTTTCTAATTTAAAAAGTTTTTATATTTAATTATTTAATATTAACATTTTTATTACTTTTGATCCATAGAAATTAAAATAGTAAATAATAAATTTAGGATATTTAAATATATAATTAAGGAAATTATTGTTATTTATGGTTTTATTATACTTTATTTTTATATTATATAAAATTCTGATATAATTATATTTTATAGCTTATAATACTAAAAATAATTTTAAATTACAATTTTTATACTTAATTTAGTTTAATTTTTATTTTCAATTATTATATAATTCGTTAATGTGAAGCATATTTATCTATTTCCATTTTGATCGTTTAGTCATTATGCTGTTCTTGCTTAAGGTTCCAGAATTTTTAATTTCCTTGACGATAGTTTCTGTTTATGAAATTCCTACTTTAATTTGATACAGAACGGGTTTAGAGCTAATTCCTATCGTAGTGAAGATTTATATCTTTTACTTTCTGTAATTTTTAAAGATTTTACTCACTGCAAATATTTAAAAAATAACTTGCCATCTAGATGTACCATAACCTCTTACTCTCTATTAATATTTAGAATTTATAACGATCTATAAACTTTAAAATAGCTTGCCAACTTTATCCATTGATTTTCATTACTATCTACGAATGTTTAAAATATCTTACATTCTTTAATCTATTAAATACATTACCTCCTATAATATTTCGATAGCTTACAAACTTGATATTTTAAAATATCTAACCTTCTGATTTTTTAATTTCTACCCTCTAGAATGTCTTAACATATCTTACTAACTATAAATTTTAAAAATAACTTACCTTCTTTAAATAGTTAAGACATCTTGCCTTCTTTATATATTTAAATTATCTAACTTTCTATAAATATTTATTATTTTACCACCTATAAATAATTAAATATCTTACATTCTTAATATATTTAAAACATCTTACCATCTTGTAAAATTTAAATTAATTACTTGCTAAAAGATATAAAGCATCATACTATCTATAATATTAAAAACATACTATCTTCAGAAGCTTAGAATTTCTTACGCTCTTTAAATTATTCAAATTATTTACAATCTAATGATAATTAATTTTTCTAACATTCTATATATTAAAGATTACCCTCTTTCTTATATTTTACCTCCTATATTTAATTCTTTACTTGCTTTAGATTTTATTTCTTACTTTCTTAATTTAATTTTTACCGTCTGCTTTTATTTTCTCACAGACTTTTTTAATGCTTACATTCTTATTTAATTCTTACTTCCTTTTTGATTTAATTTTTACAATCTATACTTGAAACTTTTACATTCTAAGTTATTATATTTGATACTTTCTATTTTTTGTTTTATTACTCACTTAATTTTAATTTATTACTTGCTGCTTTAAAGATCACTTTCTACAAAGTTAATATTTACTTTTCTTCATTTCATTTTCATCTTCTTAATTTATTAAATACTCTCTTCTATATCAGATATAGATACATTCTATATATTTTTAAGTTTTACATGCTATGCTTATTTTTATACCACATTATTGTCTTATCTACTTAAAAACTGATTATATTATCTTATTACCTTCTATTTTAGTTGTTACCTTCTATAAATAATCATATATCCTCACTTCCTATATTTTTATTTGCTTACAATTCTTCAGTATGAGATTTAGCTAAACTTCTTGTTAATCTCAATATTCAATTAAATATTTATGTCTATCTAATTTTTCTTCTTCTTTAAAGAGTTCATAAAAATCTTCATCAATTCCTTCTTGTTTTTCTATTTTATGCTTCAGTTATTAAACTGTATCTCCTTCCTCTACTAGTAAGCTTATCTACTCGTTATTTTATGTTAAAATATTGATTTTTATTCTTTTCTCTTTTAGTTATGGCTTATGCTATGAAGATATCTCATTTGCACTCTATTCAAGGTTAATTTATTTCTAATCCTTTTAACCTTCTAGTAATTAGCCTTCTTAGTTTATCAAATTTAAAGGAT